>OX381717.1:55758008-55885508 GCA_947462335.1 Harmothoe impar
CCCTCTCCGTCACACCCTCATTCCCCTCCTCCCTCCCACCCTCATTCCCTCCCTCCCTCCCTCCCTCCCTCCCTCCCTCCCTCCCTCCTTCATTCCCCCTCCCTCCCACCCTCATTCCGCCCCTCCCACCCTCATTCTCTTCCTTCCTCCCTCCCTCGCTCTCTCCCACATTCCCTGCCTGCCTCCCTCCCTGTCTCATTTCCCCTCCCTTCCTCCCTCCCTCACTCCCTCCAACCCTCATTCCCTTCCTCCCTCCCTCCCTCTCTCCCTCATCCCCCCTCCCTCCCTCCCTCCCTCCCTCCCTCCCTCCCTCCCTCCCTCCCTCCCTCCCTCCCTCCCTCCCACCCTCATGCCTTCCTTGCTCCTTCCCTCCCACATTCCCCCTCCCTCCCACCCTCCCTCCCTCCCTCCCTCCCTCCCTCCCTCCCTCCCTCCCCCCTACCTCCCACCCTCATGCCCTTCCTTGCTCCTCCCCGATGAATCCCATCTCTATGTTTGCCTGTCCTCTCCCCCTGCCCATGTGTGACGTCACCGTACCAGGATGCGGTGGCCCTGTGTTTATGACATACAGATGCTGACATTGATACATTCAGGAAAAAGTGTGAAACTATAGGGATTCTTACCCTACTTGTATTGGTTGTCAACAAGTAGAAAGTCAGAAACCTAGTTTGATTACCGGGTTCGGTGAATATATGTGTTCACGAGTGGTTTCTATTTCACATATGCGGAACTAGCTACAGCCTCAGAGATTGTCTGAATATCGGTCCTCTTTCTCTTGAGAGAACAGACTAACATCATAATAAGGGCCAAAAGATGGGGGAAATAGGCCTATATGTTGTGGCGGGAATCGCCACTCCATATTCCTTAATAATAGTAATACTAATTGATACTCATTATTTTAACTTAATTTTAATTGAGGTAATAAATTGTATTGATCTAAGTATGAAAGAGAAAGTATCAACGTCAACCATATCTGGGAAAGGGACGCATGGGGGGGCTATGGAAATAGATTCAGGAAGCTTTAAGGCTACAACTCACACCATGATGTAAGCAGGCACCATCAGCCCTGCTCATGACTTTAACCTTTCAGAAAAGCATGTCTCCCTGAGGCCACACTTTGTTCACCCAGGGTCTTAATCCTGAAGCATATACGATGCCTGATCTCCATTTTAAGTCCTTTTCTTACATAGGAGAATGCTTTGCATATAGTGTGTATTGGATATAGAGAATATGTGCCCCGATAACTAAGATCGGGGCACAAATGTTCCCTTCAAATAATTTGTTTGAATGTTTTTTTTCTGTGTGAAATTTACCTGCGATCTTAAACAACTTATTTCTGTCTTTCTTTTATATACCAATGTGCTGTTAAGGTGGATCGCTACCCTTTGATTTCTTCACATTCCTCAATCTATCAGGATGGGCTAATATTGCATAGCCAGATACATATATACTCCCTAAACTGTGTTTAAAATTTAGATCGTTTCAAGCAAAATTGTGCATTTTGTAATACTTTGAATATTTGATATACCATAAAACCTCGCGTATAAGCCTAACTCGCGTATAAGCCGCACCCCGAGTTTGTGCCGATGCTATAAGCCGCACCGCCGATCTGACTATGGTGACATTTAGTACTGTACCATAGCAACAAAAAACTCGTGTATAAGCCGCACCCTGACCCTGGGCCGATGCTATAAGCCGCACCGCCGATCTGACTCACGTACTAGCCGCGGCTTATACGCGAGGTTTTACGGTATTGGTAATTAATCATATTTCTTCTTTTTTTAACATGAGCTAATACATTGAAGATATTTACTATTTAGAACACTATAGATGCTATGATATTGCACAAAATAGCCAAGGGTATAAATCATGACAACTTTATACTTTGATTTTTGTCATTTTACCCATCATGCAATGCCATATATATATTTATTTTGGTCATTTTTTGGCATTATTTTTCATTTTCAAGGGTCCAAAACCCTAAAAATATGCCTGGGACCCCATTATTTTATATGTTAGCAAATGACCTCAACTATTTTCTGAGAGAGTTAAAAAAATCAGTTAATATTGATTACTATTTTAGCCACAAAGGCTACACATAATGACAATTTCTTTGTACTCTTTCCCGAAACCTCATGTTTTTACCCAGAATACCATGGCATAAAATTGTAAAATTATTTTTCCAGCAAATGGGGACATATAAGCGTTTCACATGTGATGTTTTACATTTCTGCGCATAATGGTTGATGTGAAAAAAAAGGAAGTTTCCACATTTTTTCTCATTTTCAGAAAAAAGATTCTGTTAACTTTCAGTGACTTTGACCCAAGGGTAGCGACCCACCTTAACTGACTACCCTCTAAATGGACTCTGCATAGACTTCAACGTTAAATACAAAAAGTGCTGGAGAGAGAAATGATGTTTTGACCTGTCATTTTTCTCTTTTTCCATCTAAATTTACCCTGAAGTTTATTGACTCAGGGTCCCCCCTGAGTCAAGTGAGACGATTCTGGACACCTCTTTTCCCTGAAAAATGAATATTGCTCCCATTTGCTCAATATTTCACTCTTTGCATCTTGCATGGTCTCAATAAATCACTTTCCACAATATCTATCTAATGGTGTATTTGTTTTTCACAAATTCCTACTATAACCCCCTAAAAAAACGAAAAATAATATTTGGCAGTAATTGGTGGTAATTTGCTTCAGCATAGAGCTCTATGGGAGCGCGAAGACAACCGACGACCCCAAATTTGGATATTTCGTGAGAACCAATGCTATCTCTATGGGAGGGGTAGGTGAGACGCTTCTTTTTTCAGACATCTGATAAACACTTAAGTACTAGAGGTAATTTACAGGGGAGGTTGCTTGCTATTATTTGTGTAACAGTGATAACCCTGATTCACTTTGCACTGACAATGCACATATCGCAACAAAGACTATATGGAAATGTGAGTACCCCCCTCCCCCTCTCTGTACCGGGGTAATTGTTTACAATATGGACATGGGAGAAAGCTTTTTATTCAGTGTGTGTCGGACATAGACGTGAGAGGACAAAATACATAGATAGCCAAGATCGGGGGACATGAAAATTTGAATTTGGGCTCAAGTACCCCCCCCCCCCCCAAAAAAAGTCAATGTACAAATTTTTTCTGAGTATACCCTTTTTTTGCACGACTTGCCTCACTCGGTGTGACTTTCTTAGGGCACCTGCGTCATGCGACCTATAGGTTGTGTGGTGCAGGCCTATAGGTAGTTGTTAGTTGTCGGTATGCTATCCGAAATGATCCAGCCAGGATATAATAGGGGGAGCCAATTAGGAATCCTGGAGAGAACCTGGTATGGTGACCAATGGATGATATGGATAGTGGACTAGGGTAAACCAACGGTGCTGAATCCATTTCTGTTATGTGTAGAATGATATCTAAGTCGGAAAAAGGTCAAAATCAAGGTCAAAGGTCACATCTTTAAGAATCCCATTAATACAAGAGTGCACCCTTTCTCTTTCTTACTATGATAAATGATACATTTCCCTTCACACCTCTACCTGACCCTGAGTCTAGTGTGATCTCAATCACACGTTCAATCTATTGAAATACCCTTTGGCTTATCTAAAATGCCATCCACATTATTTGAATAAATTTCACGTAGCGCCATCACAAATTAGAGAGCGTGCAAAACGATTTTTGTTCACTGGGTATTGTCCTCCATCTCCTCACGTCCACCACTATCTCCCCACATCCACTACCATCTCCTCACTTCCACCACCATCTCCTCACATCCACCACTACCTCCTCACGTCCTCCACCATCTCCTCACATCCACCACTTCCTCCTCACGTCCATCACCATCTCCTCACATCCACCACTACCTCCTCACGTCCACCACTATCTCCCCACATCCACTACCATCTCCTCACTTCCACCACCATCTCCTCACATCCACCACTACCTCCTCACGTCCTCCACCATCTCCTCACATCCACCACTACCTCCTCACGTCCACCACCATCTCCTCACATCCACCACTTCCTCCTCACGTCCTCCACCATCTCCTCACATCCACCACTACCTCCTCACGTCCACCACCATCTCCTCACATCCACCACTTCCTCCTCACGTCCACCACTATCTCCTCACATCCACCACTTCCTCCCCACGCCCACCACCGGATAACACCATCTCCTCACGTCCACCACCATCTCCCCCACCATCTCCTCACGTCCACCACCATCTCCTCACGTTCACTACCTTCTCCTCACGTCCACTACCAACTCCTTATGTCCACTACAAAGTACTTTTCCTCACGTCTACTGTCACCTGACACATGACGAACATATGACGGACAAATGACGAACATATTAAATGACGAACATATGACGTACATAATAGTGGATGATAACCAGATGACGAACATATGACGAACATTATGCTGAACATGTATGACGAACATGAGGGAGGGTGACAAGGTAAAAAAAGTATTCTTTTTAAAGGGAATATACACATTGTAATATACTTTCTGGGACCAAGAGTCCTGGGGCCACCTATGTTCTGGGGCCAATTTTCTGATATGAGATGTTTGCAAAAATAACCATTACAGACAACATCATAAGGATTCTACTAAAACCAAAGAAAACACAACTTTATTATGGCAAAGTCACCCTTTTTTGCTGTATCGGTCTATGGCTGCTCCTGTCTACACTGAAAACCCAGAGCAAGGAGCCTAGTCATTATGACGACCTAGGTAGTCATAATGAATAATGGCAGATGGAGTGGAGAATGGTGTATGAATATAGTCTCTAATTAGTTCACTTCTTAATGAGAGACATCCTTTTCACATATTTGGTGTAGTCTTTATTGAACTAAGTAGCATTACTTGTTATAAATAAGTTGCCAATGGGTGAGAATGATGGCCCCAAAGGTATAGAGACCACTCTGCTCCCTGTCACCAGTGTATATCTCACGACAGATATAGTTTATGCAAATATGAAAAACCAGGTGGCAGTAGTGTGCCATAAGTAGCAAGTGAGGAATAGAATTATGTACCATAGGGTAGTCATTGGGACAACCTAGGACTTGAGAGTTGTCATTACTGATGACTTTAGGTCTTCAAATGGACAATACCTTAATTAACAACCTTAAGGTAGTCATTCTGACTACCTAATTATTGTGACTACCTAAGGTCGTCATTGTGACAACTTTGGTCTGAATGGCTCAGATGGGTAGTCACAATGACGACCTAAGGTGGTCACTTTGACTACCTAAAGTTGTCAGTTTTGGCATTGTCAAAATGACGACCCTGAGGTTCTCAGTGTACCAGTGTCTACATCCCATAATGCTGTACAGATGTAGTATGAGGTCAGAGGTCAGGGAGGTCCTGCTGGGAGTGCTGGCTGGACGACCTGCTGCTACTGCGTGTCAACACTACTCCAATACACCACTGGCACATTAGTTTCAGTAGTCAACAATTATGTGACCCCCCTCCCCTCATTGAATAATAGTGAAGCACAGTTTTTTTCCTGCTAATATATGTGAAATTAATTTGTCCCCTTTCGATCGGATCATCCCCATCTAGAGGGTTCAACAAATGTATAAATTTGATCTCCGCCTCAGTCATATCCCCACCAATCTATCTTTAGTTAAATAATGGGGAATGACCTTTGGTGAGAGGGACTTTGCTCAAAGGTGACCCTCCTTGAAAGGTATTCCAAGAGATTTTGGTGAAAAGCAGACCCTTGGTCAGGGGGGACTTTACTCAAAAAGTACCCTTGCCAGCCACACACCAGTGTATACAAAGTATACCAAGTGCCCCCCTCCCACCTCCCCCTGTCTGGGGTAGTTACTACCGTATATATACATGTAGCAGGATAGATACACTGGCTGTTGTCAGGACTGGACCAGGACCTGTGGGCGCCTATATAGGGCTGGGTGTAGAGGCACTCAGTCAGAGTTACACACAGGGCTCCCTGCACACAGCAGCCCGAGCAGCTCACACACACAGGAGCTGCTCCCCACACCACACCGCGGCCACCTCCTCCCGCCACAGCCACAAGTAAGGTCCTTTATGACAGTCATTGGAAATACAAGTTGGAGGTTTTGAGGTTTGAATACTTTATCAACCATAGATCAGAGCACAGATGCTCTTCACAATATAGCCAGATTGCACAATATACATACAATACATTGTATCTGGATAACGGAAATGTAAAGTAATCACACAGTTTTGTTACATTGTAGTACATCAAAGAGCATAGTGCTAATGACACAGTACCCTAAGCGTCCCAAATACAGTTTCCTTTTGTCTGACCCGATTTATTTATTGTCAAGGTATGATAAGGCGAAGGGGATTAAGGTGTAGTTTTGTTGGTCTATGAGTAGAGGCCGAAGTCGTGCGTTAGTATCAAAGTCCGCCTGTACTTTTGAGGTCAAAATGAAAAAAAAACAAAAAAACATAAAGCAAAAATGATATAACAGAAATGAAGAAGGAAAAGAAGAGAATCCAACCGACCTACTGTCATACCCGCGCGTACTCAGTCAGTATATGAGCTTTTCACGGCATCTAACCTGGAACACATTTTATCTTTTGGCCTTATGCTGCTTCTTCCGGCTATAATCTCATGCAACTTTCCCTTTTGTTTTTAATACACTCCTGCTATATACGTTAGTAGAATAAGCACCAACAAAATAAGGTTCAGTTTACAGAGGAGAGGAGATACAGGCAGGGCAATGGTATTCTGTGATTCATATCAGGCCACCTCATTTTGATCATTTGGATTACGGACCATTATAGTAAATATTTAGGGTGGGCAGAGGGAGGGCGGGGGGAGCTGCCCTACAGAGAGAGCTGGGTCACAAAGACTGAATGTGTCCCAAGGCGCGGAAGAAGCAAAAAGGAAAAATAAAGGAAACACCTGTTTTGGGGCCATTTAATGAGTTATGTTGAGAAATATACTCAATGTGGAGGGCCTATTAAACGGTCGTGCTAGTCAACACTTTTTTTCTTTGCCAAAATGCCGCGGATCCATAATACAATTTATCAGAATAAACGGCCAAACATTAATAAAAAAAAAGTATCTGTACAGGGGAGGCTACAACAAGACCGTTTACTTCTGAAACGGTCCGGGCAGTGTACCTTCAATCTTATCTCCTAGTCGGTTGGAGTTTTAAATCCAAATCCAAATGAATGCTTTGCATATGTACACTTTAAAGACGACATGATGCACATTACTTGCCAGGACTGCATCTATGCATTATGACAAGAGGTAGGCCTATAACATATTAAAACATCATGCTGTCCTTAAATGGTCTACTGAACTGAAAAAAACAGGGAGAACTGGGGGTAGCGGGGACAACCAGGAAGAAACTTCCAGACAGAGATATGAGCTCAGCTTAGGTTACTTTAGTAGTGCTATAGGGATTATGGGATAGGTCAGGGCTAGGCCAGAATCACCTCCTGGTACCGTTAGTCAATCGTAGGCTCCTCAGTGGGGCTTATACATCATTTAGACGAAACATTTAGACGCTATAACCATCTCCATCAATGCACATATATATGGGCCTACGTCTATGTGTAATGAGCTATACCTTGGGTTTGCTATAAGTCCCTAATAACAGAGTGATTTTTTTTGGTGGGGGGATGGGATTACTTAGTTAGTAGAGGACGGCCCCGGTGACTGCCACTTGATCTGAGGAAGGGGGTTTCATTCGCGCGTTACTATGCCTAACTCTTAAAGGCATAGAACTTGCTGCCCCTGCAGCAACAGTCTGAGTGCAGGCATCACAAGTACTACATGTAGTACTCAGCCTTTTATATGCGGCGGCCGGGGTTTAAGGACTGTATAATCCCGGGGGGGGGGGGGTGTAATGCCCTTTGTCGTCATGATGCGTGATTGCAGCCCTGGTGAGTAGCTCGCGCAAAGAACCACCAACTCACCCTATAGCTGTTATTAAACAATGACCACTCCTAACTTACAGTCTATTGCACTTCATCTAGTTTCCTAAACCGTCCTTCTGACTCGAAGAGTTGAGTTGAGTTGAACGCTTGCTTTTATCGGCAAAAAGCAAGTTTACAAATAGGATAACTCCTACACAGAAAGAAATGCCAGGACAAAACAATCAGGTAAGAGAGAGAGCGAGTCAGTTGGTATCAGGTCATTTTAATGTTGCTTTTAAGCGCACGCACCTAATGTGTCAGGATAGTTTCAATAGATTCCCTCCCTCCCTCCCTCTCTCCCTCCCCCCCTCCCTCCCTCCCTCCCTCCCTCCCTCCCTCCCTCCCTCCCTCCCTCCCTCCCTCCCTCCCTCCCTCCCTCCCTCCCTCCCTCCCTCCCTCCCTCCCTCCCTCCCTCCCTCCCTCCCTCCCTCCCTCCCTCCCTCCCTCCCTCCCTCCCTCCCTCCCTCCCTCCCTCCCTCCCTCCCTGGCCGGTCTCTGTGAGGAGCAGGTAACATGCAGCTGCTCCATACTAACGGCACCAGGGTCTAAGATACCCAGACAACACCGCAGGCAGTGGTCCACATTCAATTATCAAGTCACAGTAGTCCATTACGGGCAATACCATCTGTTTACACAACAGAAGCGCCAGGTCTTTGTCCATGTATTTTTCAGTTTTCGCAGTGATTTTAGCTTAACCTTACATGATGAGGATAGGCGCTGACAATGTGATTCAAAGCTCAAGTGCTTATCTATTACTACACCTAGATAGTTGAATTTTGAGACGACATGTACCGTTTGACCCTTTAGGACAATAGGGTACTGTAGAAAGTCACGTCTGTCCCATTTAGACATGGGTTTGTGAGTGTTAACAGTTAACCTGTAACGGTCACACCACTCACTCATATTATCAAGATCTGATTGAAGAAAGATTCTCGCCATCTCGGGATCCGAGTGACTAACAGCAATATGGCGAAGTCGTCAGCAAACATGTATTTATGATATCTAAATATCGACATGAATAGAATATTGATAATCGTATCGAGATTAGAATAATTATAATAATAATGATAATAATGATAATGATGATGATGATGATGATGATAATACACTATGTCCCATGTCTTAGTAAAATGCGTCTCAATGGGTTTCAATTTCCCTGAGACTCACAAGACACTATGTAGGCCTTTACATGGTAGTTGTGTCTGTGGTAAAAACAGGCACAACTACTGGAGCCAGGTTGTCTAGTAACAAGCTAATCCACACAAGCCACATCTAAATAATCTAAACACACTTTTATGATGAAACACACTTTTTTTGAAAAGTGTTTAGAACAAAAGTGTTTAGAAAGAAAGTGTTTTGTTTTGTTTTGGGATAAAAAGTGTTTAGAAACTATACACCTTTGTGTTACTTGAGTGTAAGAAACTACTGGTGTATCCAGTAATGATCGAAGGTGTTACCAGCATGTCGTGGTCACACTTAACCATGATCAAGATTGGCCAACTTTGGTCATGACCAATTTGGTCAAGGCCAAATCGAACCAAAGTTGACCAATTTGGTCATGACCAAACCCCACCAAAGTTGCTGAATTTAGTCATCACCAAATCTCATTTGGTCATGATCAAAGTCAACGAATTTGGTCATGACAAACATTAGGCTCCGATTCCTTAGGGAATATAATATATTATAGTGGAGAACTCCCAGTTAGCTGGTGAGTATGTGGTGGTATGTCCAATGTTATTGTTTGGTTCCCTGAACCACCGGGTCCTGGTGAGGGGGAGGTATCTACACTAAAAAAGTAAACTTGTCTGCAGACCCTCCTAAGTGACAAGAATCTCCTCCTTATAAACGATTTTTGGCTAGAAATGCTCATTCTAACAGGGTTTTTATACTATAGAAAACTATAGAAAACATTCTGGGAAAGCAAATGTGCTCCTTATAACGGTCTGCTCCTTAATATAACCGTCCTCCTTGTAACGAGATTTCACTGTATTAATTATTGGATAACTCTAACTGGTGTGCCTTGTCATAGTGCTTCCATACCATAACAATGCCTCCACTGCCCCATAGAGGCAATTATGTGCATGTACCGCAAAGGATATATGCAATCATGTGTATGTTAGTCATCGATACCATAGAAATCGACATTTCTTGGGTATTGAATATCGCATCGGGAAATGATGGGTATCGATATGCTCATGATCTCAGCTTTCCAACAGTGAAAGAATTTGCTATGTTTTAATATAACACAACCGGAAAGAATTTCTCAAATGTTCCCATTAGAGGCTGAGTTAAGTCTATATAACTATCAAAAGCCGTTTCAGTAATGACAATGCTAGTCCAGCCACTGGACCATTCCAAGTGGCAAATCTAGGATCATCCACCTCCACCATAGAATTATTTTTGTAAAGCTTGGATCATTGTCTGAGACCCCTTTCTTTAATTGCATGAGCATTTGAGAGATGTATGTGGCCGGGGATCTGATGGGAATATTTACAGTAGGTGCAGCATGACCTTAATTAGCAGTATGGGTAAATTCATGGGGTCTACTCATACTGTCATCAATAGTAAAACATGCATTGTTGGCCTACATTAATTTGAAATCGACAAAAATCGGAAAATCGAGACCAAAAATCACGATAATCGGAACCGACAAAACGTGATGCATATGACATCCCTAAATTGCTATAGTGAAGAAGCCTGACCTAATTTATGACTGGATATACCGAACCATAAGGGAATGTACCATTTAGAATTAGACTTTTAGCATGCATGCCCCCCCCCCTTGCACAATTATAGGGTTACACCTTTATTATCGCTTTAGATTACAAAGGAATATTATTTGGTTAATGGTAGTACATCCCCATAATAGCCTACCAAGGTATAGTTGAATAAACATTTGGCCTAAGTTAGGCGGGGATATGGATTTTTTAAACCAAAAACAACATTTTCCACATCTAAATGTTGGGGGGGGGGGCTAAAGGGGGGGGGGGGGCTAAACATGCTATGGCCCCAAAACCTGATAATTGGGAGGGCCATGGCCCCCGGTTCCACCATCCCTGCTAGCATGGATCATAATGTCTACATCCAATTAAGGAGAAATTTACATATGTGTCAAAAAAATATGCTGTCATACAGTCCACAGCCTGTACTTTCCACTCTACTTCACGTTGTCATGTTATCTTGTCAGTAAACCCTAGAATGCACAATGCATCTGCACTATATACATGTACATAGGGCATGGACTACATATGCAGGACTCCCGTGATGTCGCAAGATGGCCAGAGCTGATAAGGCCAGGTGTGCTGGGTGTGGGTGGAGGGGGCAGCCCCAGTGGGCACAAAACATTGATCCAAAGTTGACAACTGGTTGATTTAGGGTTACAGGGTAGATCAACATGTTTTCAATATGGATGCAATGTTACTATTTCAACGTTGTCATCCAACACCTGTTTCAACATTGATGCAACGTTTGGATATCAACCTTGAATCAACCATGTGTTTCCTGCCGTTCCCACTAGGTGTCCTCTCAACCTACTCCTTAGCAAATCTATCTACATGCTACATCTATTTTCCCTAATTGTAAGCTCTTATTTTCTCATCAATGTATACAATTGATCAAAATCTCATTCATTTTCATTGACAACTATGGTGTGCGCATTTGGTTGACATTTAGAATTAAATGACGAAAATAAATGCATGGTTTCAGTAAGACACCCTTTATGTTGCTAAGAATAATAGATAAAGCCTCAGTCCTGACCAGGTTAGTTTGAAATGGATATAAATGCCTCTTATTAGGTATCCCAGTAGGCGGCCGCTGGCCGTGTCCTAGCGTGAAAACTGACCAAAACACCTACTTTTAGAATTGATATATTTCCCGAACCATTTGGTGTATCGCCTATATAAAGTATTCCAGTAAAAGATCTAATGTATCCGCATCATCCTAGTGTATCAACAGAGCTGTATCATGATGCTAAGTACTGCTCCCAATGCAGTGAAGTTAGGTAACAAATGGAAAACGAGACCTTCTGACAGTGAATAGCCATGCAGCCCTGGAGGACACACTGTAGATTAAGCTATTTCGCTCTCACGCCATTAAAGAAACAGTCCAAAGAGATGCATCACTGTCATCAGGACACTCTGGGCTACATTTTGATATAAGGGAAGTGGGGTTAAGCCTATCATAAGTATTTTTAAACTAGAAATAATTATTTTTGGGCAATTTTCGGCAACTTTTGGATATGGTGTACACACATATTTGGGGTCATTTGAAAGGCATTTTTTCCCTCTATCAGATGCACTAACTGGTTAGTTGATACATCTAATGGCGTAAGAGCGAAAGCATCATGAATCATCCAACCCTGGAGAACTCACTGTCTATATACCACTCTCACCCACACGACCTTAGATATACAGCTTCTGTACAGTCACCCCTGTAAGCGGCTCACTCTGGGGGTCATTTTGAGGTATAGGACATGAGGGTAGGCCTGTTGTTGACATTTTAAAATTAAAATAACATGATTTTTTAGGCAATTCTGGAAAATTTTCCAATTTTTGGAAATATTACATACACATATTTGGGACATTTTGAAAGGTATTATTTTGCTCTATTAGATGCACCAACTAAATAGTTGGTATATCTAACAATGTACAAACAAGAGTGAAATAAAGTACCTCAAGCCATGGTCCGAATGCACATGTGCTCAATTATTGGTTATAGATATGTTGCATAACATGCTAAATCAATAGGTACCACCTCTCAGGACACTCATATGTGAGATCCCATACAAAGTAATTCAATTAGACCTTTGTATACCAATTGCAAGCACATATGTAGTCAGCATAGAAAACCACAATATCAGGGCTTGTAATTCATTATGTAATAAGCCTAATTGTTATACAATAGTCATGTCACGTTATTCTAATAATGTAAATGAGTTGATATTAAAAGTTGAATTCAGAGGTCAAGGAGAATCATTGGCCTAGATATGCTATAGAGTAGTGTAACATCACCATTCCCTCAGTAATTTGGGCATTTTCATAATTTTCATCAGATCACACAATGTTATGTAACACTTTTAATCGGTCAAGCTTCTTTGGAACTGAGATTTACCATATTGACCTATCATTATAACTGAAATCAACTTGATATATGAATCAGCAGTTGCGTGATGTTGATTTAGAGTTTGGTCATTTTCACTGTTCAGGGACATTGGGAAAATCAGGGTTTTTCTCATTTTTAAATGAAAATTGTGAAGTTAACCTTCCTTATGGGTAACCAGAAAAAAATAAGCACAATCTCCAGTACTTGTAGAAAGAATTCTAAGAGAACCGAAGGGGACATCTAACATAGTGGTGAAATAAAATGCCACGAAACTTGCAATATCTTGCATATCTCTGTGCAAAACCTATGACTTACATATAATATATCATGAATTTAAGGGTCTGTAAAAATTAAACTTGAAGTCTTATTCAATTGACTTTTCATTTAAGTATGGCCATATATGCTAAGATCAGGACCCAATAAGTTAACAGGGTCTATTCCTTTTTTTGGATGGTACAGGATGCTTATGATATGCATGCATAATAAGCCTGAGGAGAAGGGCCAAATCTGGCTAAGTCCACACCTCATTATTACACTTTTAAATGGCTGTCAGATCTAAACCGCTTGACCGATCTGTATCATATAAAAACTGTTTTTCTTCTCATAACATGGTCTATTGATCCAATTAGTTTTCACATCTGTAACAACAATATCTTCAAACTCACTGGGATACCTACTCTTAGTGTGATCACCAGAGATCATTCATGTACCCCTGCCCCGGATGGTGCTAGAATAATCATTTGATCTTGGAGAAATGGGGGGGGGGGGATGTTGTAATGAAAATATATAAATTGCGAGGAATGCGTCTACATAAGAATACTGCATTTAGCTTGAAAACATGACTATATTCTTAATCTCAAATTATCCACCAGCAGTCAATATTGAATCAATGTAAATCATCGTTTATTATATTTATTTGTTGTTGATTCACAATGGCCATATCAATGTTGAATCACTGATGAAAGATCAACGTTGATGACCTCATCAATATCAACCAAATGACAGCCCTGTATCAACTGTTGATATCATGTCGTTACACACATTGAATCAACATTGAATCAACTAAAGTTTGCCCACTGGGAGGGGGAGGCGGTCACCTGTGTGGCTGTAGTGGGAGTGTCAGCACCATTATATATGTTCAGGGTATGGACAGGTTATGGTCTAAATGATGGTAGGGAAAAGAGAATATGTAAAAATCATGTCACTGGTTGTTTAAAGGGTTATCCAGGATTGTGAATTTGATGATCCTAGACTTGCCACTTGGAGTGGTCCAGTGGCTGGGCTAGCATTGTCAGTCACATTAGACTAGTGTTGTCTTGTGGGATGGTAAACTGGTAGGTCCTCAGATGTCAGATAAACAACCATTAACTTGTTTATTTTATGACAATCACTAAGAATAGCCTAAAGTCTTCTTATCAGACGACTATTTGAGAACTTTAGATGATTTGATTTTATCAGTGTACCCTCAAGCAGTAATTCCTTCCACTTAGTCTTATAATGATACTTGTACATTATGAATATACCACACATATCCCCACCTCTGCAAACTCTGCTGTGTGACAACCCTACCGAGTGCCGGAAATCCTCACGTATGTGCCAAGGCTAGTACGCAAGTCAGGTCGCCAGTGCTAGAATCAGAACAAGGTGCGGCTTATACATGAGTTTTTAAATGTATGCTACAGTATTTAAAGGCCTATGTTACAATTGCCCACAGACAGGCAGGTCGCGCACGTAGTAACATAGTGCAGAGCAAACACACTGGCTACATGTGCTATACCACAAGCGGCCCTCAGCTCTGAGGCAGGGGTTGTCGCTGAAGACATGCATTATGTAAATGGATGGGAAGCATATTACACACATGGAACCATGTAAAAGGAGAACACATATCATTGTACATGATATAGACTACATACATTGTGGGGTTAGCTTGTTTTAAAAACAATGATTGTCATATAAAATAATCAACAACTTATCCATGTATTCTTTTTTAGACGAACCCCTTTTGTAAAAAAATGTATATGAAAACAGGTCAATTTTATTTTGCATAGTTGTCAATAAATATCGTGTGCTTGCACAGTTCTAATTTAAAGAGAATCTGAATGTACGTTTTGTCATTTGGGGATAAAATACGAATTTTTTATATAAAATTGTGGGTTTGGAGGTCAAAAATGTATCTGTTCTTTTGTTCTTCTTTCTAGATTTGTCCATGTTCTAATAAGGACATACATACATATATGATATGAATCCAATTCTATTACTATTAGAAATAATCCTCTAAATATGTGATATATGCCGATTTGTAATTTCTAACTATTTCAATCAACTTACTCAAGACATGCTCCATTTTGGCCAATATAGAAATGGTAAAGTTCTATTTTTAAACAGTCAAGACATACATTTGTACATAGTCAACCTGTTTCGAAGCTAAGGAAATCTGAACGTGAGGTATAAGGTAGCCAATGCCTTTAAGTCACCATAATCAGACAAGTTTATGGAATATTCCCAAAGTCTAGGTGTGGCTAATACATAAGTTATTGTACCCAAGGTTATACGGTGTGAACACTATAAAACAGTGAATTACTATTAACTCAAATGCTGTGTTACTGCAATAGCACTGGCAAAAACGCTGAATCTTTGTATATTCATAATGGTCATTCTATGTAAAAAATTCAACGGTGACTCTACGTAAATTTTACTGTGACAGACACTGTTAAAATAGTGAAAGTTATGTTGCGAAAGTTGCCAGTGAATCAACATTTGTTTTACAGTATGGGATTGATACACTCCTGAAGGGTCTGCATGATGCATGAATACAGTACTGGTGAGTTGCAAGCTAGGACTGCATTCATGCATCATGATGACTAAGGGCAAATTGTTACAAGTAAGAGGCGTACCTACATCCTGCTGAAGAAATATACGCTGGTGGGGCCCTTGATAGGGGGTCCCCATGTCCAATGTCAATTTTAAGAATTGGCCATGTCGCCATATCGATTTTAAGATCAGCCCATGTCGCTATATCGATTTTAAGAGATCCCCAATGTCCCATGTCACTATCTAATTCTTCCTCCTGTCCCATGTCACTAAGCCTCAAATGGTCAATGTCGCTGTGTCGAATTTAAGGGTATAGGGCCATGCTGGTGTTGTTTGGAGGCACGTGATACTGTGTAATACAGGATCCGTCCTCTCTACACTTTAACAGTAGTATAGACCTACATTTGACACAGTCATCTTTATATTATTTAGGCACCAGTCATTTAGTACCATATTCAGATGGATATAGAGTGAGGGGCAAAAGTTAATATAGTCAGACCTTGATGAGAAGGTCTTAATGAGAAGGGCTCAAAGTTGAGTAAAGCTTATCACTGGGGGTGGGTAGGGGAAAATTGCAAGAGATTGGATAAATGGGGATAGACGCTGAAGATATGTGGTGACAGCAGATTAGGTAAGGCCAAAAAAGAGAATGTGTATGTTCAGGTTACCCGACCCTACCTAGCAAAACACAGTCATAATCCACAAGGCCAAAGTAAAGAAAATTGAAATTAAAAGAATCCGACCTATCATACCTAGATTTTCAGAGTATGTAATTTAAAACACACCCTATTTTGGCCTAAGGAGTAGGGAAGCTTATATTTCTTCAGAAAACCTAAAATAAACAGCAGAAACTTCAGTTTTTGGTCCAAGGCCAGGGTAGGGATAGGTTTGATAAATATAACACCTAACAATGTTACATGTGCACTTGTGCGTTTGAAGGGAAGCAATTGTGCCTTTATAGGGCCTTAGCTAGATGATCAGTGGTCAGCGCCATTCCCACTGGTACTAGGTCTATTCCCAGTACTCACAGCAACCAGCTCAGCCAAATCTCGTGGCCGAGATTAGGGTACAAGCAGGGTGCAGGTATTGTGAATAGGTTGTAACTGGACAATACCCATATCACCTAGTCCAGGATAGGGTAGTGGTTTGCACTGTGGACTCATGATGCAGAGTACCTGAGTTCAAATCTCTTCCAGGTAATGCATGGTAATCAAATTCATAAGTAAAGTCATTTTGGAAACAGAATACATTATTCACAATACCAAATAAAATCTTATATATATTTACAGGACATATAATTTGGCCTGGTAGGGATTTGAACTTGGGCTCCCAGCATTATGAGGCCACAGTGCTAACCACTACACTATCCTGGACTAGGTGACGTGAGTATTGTCCAGTTACAACCTATTCACAATACCTGCACCCTGTTTGTACCCTAATCTCGGCCACGAGATTTGCCTGAGCTGGTTCCTGCAGAGCAAAGGGTTATGATTGGTACCAGTGGTCCATAAGGTGGAGCCACTGTATCTCGCTAATGCGGAATAGGCCACGCATGCTGCAACAAGGGACTAATTGATAAAGGTGCCAAGGAGTGAGAGGCGATACGTCGGCATATCTCAAGTACCGTGCATCCTCGCATATTAGCCGCACCGAGAATAGATGAGAAAAGCTGCACAGGGGTCTCATTATGGCGACTTTAATACTGTAGTATACATCTATAAAGTCGCGTACCGCATATCCCCTTTATAAGGCCAATCCAAATAATATCCTTGTTTCTCATTACCGCGCGCATCACCAAATTTGTCTTTCTGAGATTTTTAATTTTTTTGATTTTTGCAAATTATGATAGAAAAAACATCACAAAATTAGCAAATAATTATGGGCATATTTGATATCAAATTAAAGCTTACAGGACAGGAAATGCAATGTAGTGAAGAAAACATGCATATTTATAAATTTTGTAGATCCTTAATTTCTTCATTACTAAAATATGAATTTGATTCTCCGTGAGCCTGCAATACTTAAGCCTCAGCAAACAAAAAAAGAAGGAAAAAAAAGAAAAAAAAGAGCGCCCTCGTCACATTTCTCATGGCTAAGTGATGAGAGACAAATATATTATTTGGAGAGGCTTAAGCCTGGGCTTATTATGATTTCAAGGGGTATATTGACCATGCTCATAAACGGGGCAGGCTTATATTATATTCTAAGACAATTTTCCCTGGTATCCTATCTCATTTTCTGATTAATTCAACACTTTTCAATAACAAACTGGGATAAATATCTAATACTTCCTGTCAAAATGTAGGTTGAGAGAGAGAGAACTTTATAGCATGAAATCAGAAATTGATCTTTATTGACAGAAGTCTCATGTGAAAATCGAGAAGACACCTAGGCAAAGTGTAAACTAAAATGCAACTACAATTGTGGCGTATACATGTACAACTAGGTATGAATAGGGAGCTTCTATTAGATTAGGGAGTCCTCTGTCTGTACTCGTCACATTTTTCTTTAATATTTGATTGACACTGCTGGTCGCAAGGGCAATAACAATAATGATGTCATGTTATAAGTCCCCATTGGAAAGAGGCGCCAGTTCTGCGAGTGCTCTGCATCACCTGAGGTATCAAAGTGCTGTCCTTTTTGTCAATTATTCTATAAACCATGGAATGTGTTTGAATATTGCAAATTGTTGTGTATTAGTCTGTGCTGTGATAGAGTTGTAGGTGGGGGGGGGGTGCTGATGGCATGCATGGACACTTTAACAGAGAGGAATGACCTAGTATGAGAGGATGCACGCTGCGGAAAAGCAGTACGGGTAGTTCGGTGACACGGTGACACCTAGGCAAAGTGTAGTTTGAGTTTTAAATCTTTCTCACAGAGTTGATTGATGAAATACTCCCCAGGTGGCAGAAGGCGCCACACAGTTTAGTTCTCTCGCCTTCCAATGAGGGCGCAGCGGTGAAGCTTCAAGATTATACAGGGAAGAGCCGATGCTGGTTCTAGGGGCATGCACTATCTATCTTCTTAATAAATTAGATGCATGGATTCTCCATGGATTCTCCCTGAAATGGCTTTTAATTTGATAAGCTTAAAGAATGGAGAATATCTTAAATCTCAGAGAAATAGAGCACTAACACCTCTGTTGGTGACTACATGTAAGTCAGCTTGAGTGTGTTCAATGCATGGTCTCCCAATCAGGCTAAGACCCTCACCTCACACCTGAGGCAATGGGGAGGTGATTATGGTTATCAAGATCAGAGTGGGATGCTACCTATTAGCCTTATCAGTCTTATCTGTGGGCATTGTTCACAGGTGTGAACAGTGACTGATAACAAATTTACCCTCAATGCATTGCTCTGGAGTCAGGGGACAGTTGGAAAATGGCGACTTCCATACCATGTACTCTGTAAAAAGTTGTTGTTCGTGAACAGCAAAATTTGCTGTAGATGTACAGTACTTTAGCTGTAAAGAATAATACAGTGTAGGGGCTAGGGTTATACGGGTATGTTATATGACGAGTGCTGTTGGATGTTGTGTTGCGAGCTCAGTCCGAACCCTTCAGTCCGACGGTAGGTGGCAGCACCTACCCCGGGCTTGGGGTATGGACAGAGGTCGCTATAGGCTTCCGGTCTGCGTGTGCGCGCGCAGGCTGGCTGCCTATATATACCCAGCATCTGACGGTACTCGTCGGTTACTCTGAGCCACGCTGGCAAGGAGACCCTGTGATCAATACGGCTGATTAGCCTACTGACCCGTTCCGAACTCTATAGGGAGTTCGCACACATAGATACTGCTTGTCTAGGTTTTCTGAATAAACCCGATTTGCAACCTGTAACACTTGATCCGAACTGTGTCGACTTTGTTCTTTAATTGATACTCTACCAATATCATAAAGAGACAAAGTATCGTTTATTACAACAGCAAATTTTACTGTACATGTACAATTCTGTTACTGTAGATGCAGGTTACGGTAGTGACTTGCACTTTTCCCTGTAATATGTACACGAGAGGTTGTGGGATCGATCCTTGGTCTAGCCACCTCTCATTAGGGATCTTTAGCAACAAGGCTGTAGCTCATTTAATACAGACATGGCAGAGGTAGCTTATATCCCAATATGACCATTTGCAACACCAGCTCTGTAGTGCAACGGATCAGGGCCCGTCTCCAACACCCCACCCAGCCAACATTGCCTAGTGGGACCCATATGTGTTTTTACGTGGGCAAGCTGATTTGCCCATATCTGGGTTATGGTCCTTTTTGTCCCGGGCTACCAGTGGGATTCCAGGTGGGCCAGCCCAGATTCAAAGTGCCCAGCTCGAGCCCAGATTATATATATTCTATAAGGGTGTACAATGAAATGGTGATTTCTGGAGGAAAATCAGATGTCAGCATGTTTTGAAATATTTACAATGTATTTATGAAAAAAAAAGTTTTCCTGGGCTGGCCCATCTGCGTTCCTACTGGTAGCCCTGGACAAAAAGGACCTTAACCCAGATATGGGCAAGCCCAGCTGGCCCAAGGAAAACACATATGGGCCCCAGGGACCAATGCTGGCTGGGCAGGTCGTGAGTTAAATACTTGGTCGAGCCAATTCTCTTGTTTTACCTACATCCACCTAAAATTAGTTTTTCCCTCACATGGATGATTAAAAACATCACCAGCACTGGGAGGCGAACCCAGAACCTTCAGATTTGGTTTTACAATTAATTCTGCTGTACCGTAACAGTAGATTTTGCTGTTACTGTACAGTATAATATATTATATACATAAGCTGACTTGCTGTAAGTCTACAACACAATCTACTGGAACCAAAGTTGCCCCAGTATTTGCTGTACAGGAACACTACTTACTTCTAACAGTGTAGGCTCTCCTCCGTATAGGTTTACTGTCTTAAAAACCTACTATCGCCTCTTTCTACCTAGTTTCCTAACCCTTTAAATCTCATGATAATAAGTGTGCAAGAATACCGCCCATGTTTTCTGTAAGAAATCGTTTATTTTACAATAAGGTTATATGACTGGTAAACTATGTGTCGTCACCGTAACAACAGCGTGCTGATGGTACGACACTAACTCTATTTGCAGTACATAGATCTCCTTGTGTCCTTTTACATATAAAATATTGAAAAACAAGATATATATTTTATTGTTCATGGTTCATAAATGTTCATGATGACGACAAATGACTTGATTGTAACTCGTCTATGACGAGCAACGTTGGACACATCTCAATATGTACCGGTATCCCTATACAAAAGTGCAAATAAAGTTTAAATTTGTTTTTTTAAAGGGTGATAATGGTATAATGCACTGCGCCCTTGGCCGTCATGATGCATGAAAGCAGCACTTTTACTCACCACATTCCACTTGTGGCTGTCGCTGGAGGGGTACCGAGATCTGCGCCTTTAAACCCCCACTGCCCTTATAGTTTCAGCCTCGACCTCTCCAGGCCCAGTGCCGCCGTTATCTAATGAATACTATCCTACTTAGAAAATGATCCGGGATCCTGAATCATTTCTTAATGAGATAGCTCAACCACTGATTGGTTAGCCATGGTCACATGATTATGAATGACATAGATGTATTGGGTATGGCCTCATGGGTTCGAACCCCACCTTGGCAAAAATGTAGGCTCGTTTTTTTACATAATTTATTTAGACCATTTGAAGCATAAATCCACCTTAATTGACATGGTTAAATTAGCTAATAGATAAGTGACTAGGTAGATTATATGAATTTAAGTATAATATGCAGATATCAGCAGTACTAATAATTAAGCCAGAGTGGGGTTCGAACCCACACTCTCCTGGTTGCTGATGCTAGTATGCCTATACAGTATAGCAGGTATGTGGTCCAGTGTAGATACATAGACCTAAGAAATCTCCCAGACTGTAAACGTACAGTCAGGGCCCGAGACTGTTATAGTTTAGGCTGAGTACCTGTCCCGGCTCCACTCTGACGGTCGCTGGAGGGGTACCGAGATCTGGCCCTTTAAGCCCCCACTGCCCTTATAGTTTAGGCTGAGTACCTGTCCTGACTCAACTCTGACGGTCGTTGCAGGGTACTGAGAATTGGGCCTTTAACCCACTATGCGGCCCCTTAAGGGTTAACACGTTGGTGGCACTCCCTAAGATGTGTTGCCCTGTGTGTTTCAGCCATGCGTCTGTGGGCCTGTCTCCTGCTGCTGCCTACGCTGCTGCGTGCGGACCTCTCCACCCACCGTAAGTAACACTGCTAGCACCTAGAGTAAGAGCACACTGTAATAGTACATACATGTATTGTTGCAAACCAGGACGGAGCATTATAGTTAGTATGTAAGTTTGTATAACGATTGCTACAGCAAAAATATGCTTAACATGACATACATAGACAAAGGCCCATGGCCAGAGGATATTTTGGTATCGTTCCCCTCGAGGTGGGGCTGGGGCCGTATCCCACGAAGCCGCAGGCTGAGTGGGATGCAGCCCCAGCCCCACCAAGGGGGGAACGATACCAAAAATCCTCTGGCTATGGGCCTTTGCCTTTATTTTATGGTTTTTACTCTTCAAAATATGTTTAATTGCATATAAATGGCCATAATAATTTGAACAAATGGTGACTTCACAGGCCATGGGAAACGTGAACACCGTATCCCATGGGGGGCATGTGATACAGGACTTCTAGTACTAAAGCATAGTGGTCATCGTATCCACCATGAAATAATGCCTCCCCCTCCCCTCCCCACCTTAATGTGACATACTGCCTCCCCCTCCCCTCCCCACCTTAATGTGACAGACTGCCTCCCCCTCCCCTCCCCACCTTAATGTGACAGACTGCCTCCCCCTCCCCACCTTAATGTGACAGACTGCCTCCCCCTCCCCACCTTAATGTGACAGACTGCCTCCCCCTCCCCACCTTAATGTGACAGACTGCCTCCCCCTCCCCTCCCCACCTTAATGTGACAGACTGCCTCCCCCTCCCCTCCCCACCTTAATGTGACAGACTGCCTCCCCCTCCCCTCCCCACCTTAACCCTTACGTGCCCAAGCGCGCCAATTGGCGCGGTTTTAAGCATTCATACACCCATTTTGAAGTAGAGAACCATCCAGACACTTCTAGTGGGTGGAATTTTAAGGTTTTACTCTTATATTAAGCCCCATGACCTCACAAATTCAATGATACCATCATTCTTGATGGGACTTGTATATATGAGGAGTAGTGCAAACTTAACTAAAACATAAGTGATCAGATATTTGATTCATCACTGTTACCCAAAATTCACCCAAAAAGCATAATTTTCAGTAGAATGCCCTCTTATATACATGAAAAATATGATTTTTTACACAAAAATCATCTTGTATCAAATTTTCCTGCAGATACTTATTATAATATCAATATTTTTCAATTTTCTTTCAGAAGGTTCTATTTTTAAATGTTTTCTATGCAATGAAACGCCTATTTATAGATAAAAAATACCCCTTTCTGGCCCTAAAAATACAGTTTATTGCTTATAACAGCTAATAACAGATTTTGGGTTGCCATGGCGACCAGAGTTAAATAAATTTCTATAGTCAAAGATAAAAGTCCATATCAGAACCCTGCAGAAGATGTATCATGACCCTATCTTAAAATAAGAGATGAAGTTAGCAGGTTGGGACATGGTTTCCAATGTAAGAACAATCATGTTGAATAAAATGGATATTGATCAAATAGTTCTGGTTACCAAAGGGTTAATGTGACAGACTGCCTCCCCCTCCCCACCTTAATGTGACAGACTGCCTCCCCCTCCCCACCTTAATGTGACAGACTGCCTCCCCCTCCCCACCTTAATGTGACAGACTGCCTCCCCCTCCCCTCCCCACCTTAATGTGACCGACTCCTCTCCAACCGTTGAAAAATACACTGTAAAAAAATGCTCATGGGACCCTCTTAATTGGCTCTTGTTGCTAATGAAGGATACTTTATTATGCCCCATCCTCAAAATCTGATACTCAAATAACATTCGGAACATATTTTTTGGTGGGTCGATCCCATTGAGTCAAAGTATTCAGAATTCCACTTTTTGTGGGTACCCTTAATCAATATATTTTGATTATGTCTTGCTGTAACTGAATCAATGATAACTCTGATTTTCTCTTTGAAAAAATAGCTGATATTGTTGGGCCCACATATTTCTTAAGGTCCGGGCCCAAATATTTTTGAAGCTGCGAGCCCAGGTCACTGATGGCTGATAAAGGTCAAATCCCACAACGCGAGAGAGGGTCAGAAAATGTTGTGAATTGGTCTTATTGCCGATTTTGAGCCCTATTTTAGCGAAGACAGGCCCAAATCAGTGAGAAAGGGTTGCCTTTGTCTTGTGATTTGGGAAATCACAAGGATCAAATGAGTTAGATATTTGCCCCCAGAAGGCCTAGAAAATGTTGCTTATTGGAATATGTCAATGATTTGGCTTATATAGGGGGGACACTCCAAATATCTTTAGGCTAATTGAGAGGGAATAGTGAGGACAAATTATACTGTGAAGTAACTCCCCTCAAACAGATCCATTAACCAGTCCTGCATGCAACACTTTGCTTGTCTATTATTGAACACTGTGGGATTTGGAGAGGCATAAGACCATGTGACAAGTGTTGTGATGTACAATATGGGCAACAGTTGCCCCTTGTTTAATGTCAATAATCAACACTTTCTGGCCCATTTTTCGCATTGTGGGATTTGACCTTAAAGTTAGTGTCTACTCCTGAGTAGGATTTAAAATGTGGAAAACAAATGGGAGCCTATGACTTGAATGTAACTGTGATTGTATTGTTGCAGGTTGTGGAGAGCCCGGTGCTGAGCTGACACGACACGGGCAGATAGGACAACCAGAGAACGACTACATAGAAATAACCTGTCACAGTGCCGGGGAGGAACGCTACCTCCACTGTGCGAGAAACAACCAATGGAGGCTAACCAACAATGAGGCATGCCCTGGTAAGCAAAGCTTCTGTCACAATACATATCATAGTCAAAGACTGATGGTGTATTTTCCTTAACCCTTTGACTGTTCACATAGTACATGTACCTTAAAACAGACACCTGTAATTCCCATAGTTTAAAGTCTGTTCAAAAAGAGGCGTGTATGCATAATGCAGTATATGTGTGCACTTATGTGTGCACATATGGGTGGCCCTTACCAGGCTACCGCGTTTGGGCTCAGAGCAGTTTCAAGACGGGCTGCCTGATTGGTCTTAGATAAGTTTCAAAGCAGGCTGCCCGATTTGCATTCAGTCCAGTTTCAAAGTGGGCTGCAGGGTTCAGATCAGTTTTAAAGTGGGCTGCAGGGGTTGATCCAGAGGGGGGGAGGGGGTGGCTCAAGGGGCGTGCACACCCCTATTTTCCTGTACATTTTGATGTAGATGGTTCAACACCCCCAATGATGTAGGTATTACAGAGCCCCCTCTTTTCCAAATTCCTGGATCCGCCCCTGGGCTGCAGCTGCGGTTGGGTTTTGACAGGGCAGACTGGTCTAGTAGTTCAGATGATTGATACACTGATAATAATGGACCTGGAAATGTTAGTCACTACGGACTACATTTCTATAGTCACATGAATGTAGCAAAAACGACTATACCAAGTTAGTCACCTATGTCTATAGTAAGTTAGTCATATAGTCAACCTATAGTCAGCCATTAAATTGGCTGATTTGGGCTATATAGTCAAGTGACTATGAATTTAATGGTTTCATGGTCTAAAGTAGTCACTATGACTAATAGATATAGTCAATCATGACAAATAAGGGAAACTTAAGTACTGAAGGCAGGTCAAGGTTCAGCAGGGTAGACATGGCTAGGATAAAGCAGGGCAGGGGACAGGCTAGGATAAGGCAGACCAGGGACAAGCTAGGATAAGGCAGGGCAGGGGACAGGCTAGGATAAAGCAGGGCAGAGACAGGCTAGGATAAGGCAGTGCAGGGGACCGGCTAGGATGAGGCATGGCAGGGGGTAGGCTAGGATAAGGCATGGCAGGGGACAGGCTAGGATAAAGCAGGGCAGGGACAGACTAGGATGAGGCAGGGCAGGGGACATGCTAAGATAAGGCAGTGCAGGGGACAGGCTAGGATAAAGCAGGGCAGAGACAGGCTAGGATGAGGCAGGGCAGGGGACAGGCAAGGATGAGGCAGGGCAGGGGACAGGCTAGGATAAGGCTGGGCAGGGGACAGGCTAGGATAAAGCAGGGCAGAGACAGGCTAGGATAAGGTAGTGCAGGGGACAGGCTAGGATAAAACAGGGCAGAGACAGGCTAGGATAAGGCAGTGCAGGGGACAGGCTAGGATGAGGCAGGCCAGGGGACAGGCTAGGATAAGGCAGTGCAGGGGACAGGCTAGGATAAAGCAGGGCAGGGCCAAGCTAGAATGAGGCAGGGCAGGGGACAGGCAAGGATGAGGCAGGGCAGGTGACAGGCTAGGATAAGGCAGTGCAGGGGACAGGCTAGGATGAGGCAGGGCAGGTGACAGGCTAGGATAAAGCAGGGCAGGGACAAGCTAGGATGAGGCAGGGCAGGGGACAGGCTAGGATGAGGCAGGGCAGGGGACAGGCTAGTAGGATAGGGCAGGGCAGGGGACAGGCTAAGATGAGGCAGGGCAGGGGACAAGCGAGGATAAGGCAGGGCAGGGGACAAGCTAGGATAAGGCAGGGCAGGTGACAGGCCAGGATAAAGCAGGGCAGGGACAGGCTAGGATAAGGCAGGGCAGGGGACATGCTAGGATAGGGCAGGGACAGGCTAGGATGAGGCAGGGCAGGGGACAGGCTAGGATAAGGCAGGGCAGGTGAAAGGCTAGGATAAGACAGGCCAGGGGACAGGCTAGGATAAGGCAGGCCAGGGGACATGCTAGGATAAGACAGGCCAGGGGACATGCTAGGATAAGGCAGAGCAGGTGACAGGCTCCTGTGAAGGCCTATCATGCTCTGTCAGTCTAGACATACACTGTTCATGTATTTCTATGTTATCAAAATTGGAACAAATGACCATGATAACTCTATCAAACATGAGAACTCATGCACCCTATAACATCTTAAGTTGTCATAGTAAACTGTAACATAACATATAACAAGCAGGGATATCCATAGAACAGTGGTTTAGGAAAGGATGTGCCTACCTGAAGTCCATGGACCATTCAAATTTGAATCCTAACTGTTTCCTGTGCACACATTCCTGTGACATCATCAATTTGTGTGATCCACATATAGTCACTACTGACTATCTTTA
The DNA here is from genome assembly GCA_947462335.1 of Harmothoe impar. Classification (NCBI taxonomy): domain Eukaryota; kingdom Metazoa; phylum Annelida; class Polychaeta; order Phyllodocida; family Polynoidae; genus Harmothoe; species Harmothoe impar. The sequence continues at coordinate 55,785,074 of OX381717.1, forward strand.
TGACTAATATGTGACTAAGTTGTATAGTCCCCTGACTACGGGGGTCAAAATATGATGGTATAGTCAGTACTGACTATAGGTTTTATTATCAGTGTACCAGATGTCACTACTATACAATATACAGAGTTTTCCAACAAAGCCAGATGAAATTGACATTACCATATTCAACGTAATAAACGTGCAGTGCACTTAAAAAAAAATTTTAGACTAAAAAAACAGAAACAAAATTTAATTCTAATAAGTGCACACCCCACACCCATTTTCCTCTAATTTTTCAATGCTGCAGTCCCTTATTCGACCTAGCAATCACACAATACACAATACAAAGTATTTTCTTGCACGTTGCTAATAGTCAGTGATTCATTTTGGGGTGTTAATAGGGTTCACAGTCTAAAATCGACTCAAAAACGGAGGTGTGCGCTTATTAGGGGCTGTGCGCTTATCAGGTCGAATATGGTAAACAATAATACAAGAAAAGGTTAAAGTGGTGTAGAATAGGAAACAATAAACAGATGTTCTCAAAGTTTGGAAATAAGATAGATTACATATTTGAATGATGAAAAGTAGGTTCTCTAAGCAGCTATCCAGTGTAGACACTATTTCTGTGGCATTATAATTTGCCAGACTCATATGGGTGAGACCATCCATAAATGTACAATTCAGGCATTTTGACAGGTAAATTATCCTGAAAAATGCTACAGAACCAGAAATACTGGATATATATATGACATATATGGTTTATGTGGGTATGAAGGCCCTAGACACTAGTTTATGCTGCATCAAGCTTAAACCTGATGATTATAGGCCTGCTTGATACTTCTATAATTGGACAGGAAGAGTATGATTATGCCTTAGGGCTGATTAGTAGGACCTAGGATATCTTTTTCAACAATTACAAGAAAATATTGGGGTATGATGGAATAGATTCTATAAAAACCCATAACTATCAGGTGGCACTGCTGTGGCACCAAATTGGCCTGCCCATCCAAAACCCGATCTGAGCCCAAAGTAGGCAGCCATTCCAAAACCCGATCTGTGTCCATCATGGGCAGCCTGCACAGGGCCACAGGAAACCCCAGAGTCCTAAACTGATGGGCGCCCGTCGGTTAGCCCACTCAGGGCCCATCTGGCCCGGTCTGGGGCCACACCGTGTTTACTACTAGGGATCCTAAAACATGAATTTACTCCAATTGAGGTGAACTAGCAGCTTTATTAGGTAATGGTTCACCGACATACAGGAAAGAAGGTGAAGCCTGTAGTAAAAAGCACAACAGTTGTACATAGTAATACATCCATAGTCCAGTCAGACCTTAATTAGACAGTCTTCAATAATCTAACATAATGATCTTTGGTTACAGGTAGTGACCGACAGACTGTATCTTTATCAGCAAAACATAATTATGGGTGTTAGCAGAGCAGTACCTACAATACCAACACATGTATACCATATGATAATTCATCCACTATACACTTGAGGGAGTAACCCCTAGGAAATCTGAGCGAGTAGTATCATGGCATGTTGTGATCTTAATGTAGTCTTGTCTTACAACAGTTTGCCCAGTTTAGTATCTGCTGTCTTTCTATAGCAAGTTTGTTCCTTCCACACAGTACCGACTTGTGCGTTTGACAAACTGCCAGAACAAAGCAACCTCACAGAGAGAAGTCAAACGGGAAACCAGCTCCATGACACGGTCACCTTCAGCTGTAAGACACCTCTAGAGGGCCGACCCATACTCTTTAGGTGTGAGAAGAAGACAACCAAGAAAGGGTTAATTAGATTCCACTGGAAACCTAAAACTCGGACCGCTGAAAATAAGAAACTAAAAACCCTCAGTTGTGCAGGTATGGAACTCATCATTAAATACCTCTCTTTTATCTCACAATAGTGTTATACTGTACTATGCCATTTGCACATGGGGACGAACTTACCAAATGACTAGACGCCGCACATATTACCTGTAATCTTAATAAGTTCATATTTCCAGTAGTCTTAATTTGGTCGCAGGTCTATCCTCTGGATGGCACCACTGTAAGTTAACAATAACGATATCAATAACGAAACAATAAAATGTTTTAAAGCCAACTGAGAGATGACAGGCTCTTATGTCCTAGCACGCCAGCTGTATTGGTGCAAATACGGGATAGCTCTCCCAGGTGAGAAGACAAACGTTTAGAGCATTATCTTAATCTTAAGTCTTAATATCTTAATTCAGTGTCTTAAAAAACGAGCTGCACCACTCTATTTAGTATGTTATGGGCGGTTGAGCGGTGCAGTGTTTCCGCACAATCATTTACTGCGACAGTTAGGGCTTAGGGTTAGGCGGGTAAGGGATGGGTTGGGATTAGGGTTAGGGTTAGGGTTGGGGTTAGGGTTAGGGTTAGGTTTAGGTTCAGGTTCCCCCTATGACAACGATCTGTCATAGGGTCCATTGGTCACTCCACTCTGGCGTGCTGGGTTTTCAAGTAACACAAATAAGATTATCTTAATAGTCTTATTAAGATAAAGCTCTAAACGTTTGTCTTCTCACCTCGGAGAGCTATCCCGTGCGTGCTATATATAGAGGGCTCTGGCCCTGAATCTCTGTTCTTTCTTTATTTTTCCGTTCTCTTTTTTTAAATTGATAGCACAACCCATTTACCTTCCGTTTTACTGCTGTGTTGGGTGGGGGGCAATTACGACTACGGGAAATATCACTTCTTAAGAGTACAGGTAATATGTTTGGCACCTAGTCACCCTGTTGCATGCCCTTTTGTCATATTATGAAGAATGAAGTTATGTATCATAAATCCTTCCACGTTTCAAGTTACTGGACCTAGTTTAATACTGGAAACATATAACTCTGGCGATTCCTGCACATTTTAGAGCCTGCATAAAGATTTATGATTATATATACTTAAATGTTGACAATTCAGGGGCGGATCTAGTGGGGCGGACCCGGCGTGCGCCCCTCTATTTTTCTGTACATTTTAATATAAAAATTTCCAATACCCCCAGTACATTGCCTATATTACGCCCCCTCCCACCCTTTTCCAAAATCCTGGATCCACCCCTGGTTGTTCCAATCAATCAAATGTCAAGTATAGACACAAATATGTGTAATATTGTGTTTTGTATGTGGTAAACTGCTTACTTAACTTACATGAAGTAAACTACTTTCCTGAGAATTAAACATGAATTCTTACAGTTTTAACTTATTATCATGAACAATTGTCCCTTAGAATGCATTATTTGGGCTTTACCAGCGTTCACAATTTTTCGTTTATACAATATTTGTTGAGGCAAGCAATCAGATTGCATTCATTCCTACACAATGCTGTTTTCAAACGTTCAATTTGTACCCTTTATGAGCATTTGTTTCTTCACTGGTGGTAGGGGTAAGGGCTGGCAGTATGGTGAATACAAGAGTATGTTCAACAACATAAGTAAACCACATTGAACAATGTCTATCTATTATCAGCCGATAATTGTTTGTTGAACCAGGGCATCCCTGTGCCAGGTTCTTATACGATAGGTATTTTTGAAATTTTTGCCAAAAGAATCCCTTGCCTTTTGTGTCTTATTTTGTTAGGAAAAAACCGCAAATAAAATATTTAAATGCTGCAGCATACAAGTGTTGATCAATGCCATCAAATATTGAAACAAAAAAAGCAATAATTCATACACAAAATTGATATTGAAAAAATAAAGTCACCTAAACAGCACAAAACCAACCTTTTCAGCTCAATGCTAAAGAATAGGGTTTCAAGTAAACTAGTTGTCACTTTGCATGAAATCCTCGTTGTTCTAATGTAAAAACGGGGTGAGACGCTTTTTGAGATGGTCTGAGGGCGCAATATTGCATCTACCTTCCGTAACCTTCACGAAAATGAAGGTAAGGCAGTAGTTTACACAGAGAACAACGAAAAAGGACAAAAAATCATCAGGGTGGCCTGTTGACAAAAGCTGAAATTCTTTATTTCTGTAACATATGAAGAGAAGTACAGATGCCCTCAGTCAGGCGTCAAGCCGACGAGGGACCGGCGATCCTCGGCCAGCGGCCACTATTTTGATCAGTTTACATGAGGATAAAATTTATCCATACTCAATCTGGAAGTCGCTAGACTGCCCTGGTTGATATCAATCACATATACCCTTCATTTCTGCATGTATTGCTACAGCACCAGCCGAGCCGAGCTGCCAGTACCACGAGGCACCACACCGTGTTATAGAGGACGACTACCTGACGCACGGCCCACACCACATCGTGGAGGATGACGAGCTGACGTTAGGCTGTGAGGCTGGCTACAGACTTACCGGTGACGCCGACGTCTACTGTGACGTGGGTGGTGTCTGGGACCCACCACTACCACAATGTGAAGGTAATGACAGGTCAGCCAAACATGGGCGGGAAATAATACAAGAACAGAGGAGGGAGACGAAGTTTGACCATGCACTACGTTTTCACCATGCCGCTTATATCTGTGACTAATTGCCACGTTATGACCACACATGACTTTTAAGTGGCATAATCACCGAGCGTATCCCACTCACAGTTCTAGTACTGTTCTAGTCTGCTAGTTGGTAAGTGCGAGTGGTGAGAATGCCCCTTTAAGGGGGCAATAACGGTAATTTTCATGAGATTTGAAATGATTGAGAGCTATTGGGGCCTGAAAATTGTCCCCATTCAACCTACCTTCCCAAGAATAATACTCAAACTGCGGCTTTCACTTTACAAAGTGTCATTTCTTGATCCTACAGTGCTGCGGTGTGAGTTGCCTGAAGGACAGCATCTGACGGCGCGCCTGGATGGCACTGACACCGTGCTGCCTCCAGGCACCAACCTGACCCACAACCAGCAGGCGGCCTGGGGGTGTGAGCAGGGCTACACTCTCTCTACTGCAGCCATCCGCATATGTGACACTGACTGGCACAAAAAGGCAAAACCATCATGCAGAGGCAAGATTGTTGACCCACTTCTTCTAGATATTGTACAATAGAATAATAATTAAGCACACTGCTTCATACGTACCTCATCTAATTTATTTAGTTCTTGCTGTATCTGACATTTTATTACTACTAGCTGTTTGAAGTTGGGCAAGACTGTGATGGGCTCCATGTTGAGCCAATGTCCTGTGCTGACCAGACTGACATAAGGCCACTCCGAAACATGTCCTTGTTTCTCATTACCGCGCGCATCGCCATTTTTTTATTTATTTTTTGGCAAATTATAATGGAAACACATGACAAATTAAAGCTTACAGTGCAGGAAATGTAATGGGGTGAAGAAAACATGTATATCTAACTTTCATGGATCCTTAATTTCTTTATGACTAAAATGTGAATTTGGTTCTCTGAGAGCCTGCAATACTCTATTCCGCATTAGCTGATCACTGTACAGCGCCATCTTGTCTGGTACCAGTGCTCTTTCCTCTGCTAACTATAGAAGCCTGCTGCTTAGCTGAAGCTGGTTCCTGTCATGACTGAAATTTGGTGTTTTAGGGGTCATAAACCTTTCAAGTATAGGCCTCTATTGTGGGTCCTTAGTTCACCTGTTCAGATTGGGGGAGTGGTTAGGACTCTCACCTACCAATCCATGCATCATGGGTTCAAATCCATGTCAAGGCAATTTTGTTCACACACAATTTTAAGATGTATTTTGGTAGGTCAAAAAATGTGATAGTATACAACTCGGTTGTAAAGATCCTTAACACCTAAAATCTAAGATTTAAAATGGTTTTGTATTGTTGCATTGGGTTTTCTTTGTAAATAATATTACTATTTCTTACCAACTATAAAAAAAGATATGTTGCCTTGGCATGGATTTGAACCTATTACCCCTGGATTGATTGGCCAGTGTCCTAACCACTCCCCCAATGCAACCAGGTGGCATGAGAAATATTCAAATACAACTGATTCAAAACCATTTTAGATTACACTATAAATATTGATCTTGTGTAAAGGATCTTTAAAACCAAATTGTATACTATCACAATATTTGACCTACCAAAAATACATGTTAAAATTATGTGTGAACAAAACAGCCTAGACATGGATTTGAACTCATGACCCATTGATTGGTAGGCCAGAGTCCTAACCACTCCCCCAATCTGAACAGATGACCTAAGGACCCACAATAGAGGGCTATAAGTGAAAGGTTTATGACCCCTAAAACTCCGATTTTGGACATGACAGGAACCAGCTTCAGCTAAAAGTCTCACAAGGTAGAATTACTGCATCCTGCTAGTGCCCTATATGATTTAACCCCACAGGAAAAAAAAGTGCCCTCGTCACGTTTCTATGGCTAAGTGATGAGAAACAAGTATATTATTTCGAGAGGCTTAAGTAGTGATATTTGTACCAGAGGCCCCAGATATGACCTTGACTATACGGCCCCAGTTATGACCTTGACCGGATGGGGCCACACCCTGTTTGCAAGTGTGGCCTGGAGTGGGCTAACTGACCGCCCGTCGGTGTAGGGCACTGGGCCTTGGTATGGCCCCAAGCGAGCTGCCCACTTTGGGCTCAGATCGTTCTTTGGATGGGCTGGCAAATTTGGTGCCACTGAAAATTGTCCATGGTCTACATTGGCCTTCAAATCCATAGTTCCTACCTACATGGAGCATATGAGTCTGGTGTAAAGCACATTGTAATGCCACATAAATAGTGTCTACACTGGATAGCTGCTTAGAGAACATCCTTTTCATCATTCAAATATATAGTCCATCTTTTTCTTCCAAACTGTGAAAACATCTATTTGTTGTTTTCTATTCAGCCTGCTTTGAAACTTATCTGAGCCCATATCGGGCAGCCTGATTGGGGCCACACTTCAGCGCAGCCATCCGCCCAACATGAACCCAAAGCAAGCATGCAGCCCGCTTTGAAACCGATCTGAACCCAAAATGGGCAGCCCACTTTGAAACTGATCTGAACCCAAAATGGGCAGCCTGATCGGGCCAGACTTCCCAGGCCCAGCCATCTGCCCAACATGAAACCCAGCTCAGTTTTGCTCAACTTCAAACAGGCAATCCGAGCTAAAACCAAATTGGCCCCATGCAGGCTTGCTACTAGGGTAGTTAGCCAAAGCGCCTAACTTGCTATTCCAAGTTGGGAATTTTGCCGTGCTTAAAGCCCCACACCTTGCTTAAAAGTCTTTACAGCTAAGCTTTAGGAAAGATGTCCCACTTTCCTTGGCTTACCTGACTTTGTTACTCATTTTGACTAATGATATTGGCTGATGAAGTTTATTGGGATAATCTTCTCTTAATATATCTAATCGCAGCCAGCAGTCTCATCCCCGGGGAAGCTTTTGAAATACTTCACAGCAGCTACAGTAAAGAACAAACAACAGCTTCGTATATAAGATTGTTACAAGGCAGAGTTTGCACAAGTGGAGATATATGCATGACATATTACCACAAAATAGGTGTAAATCGATGCAACTACTTTCTTCTGAAGATTATCAAGTGATCAGGTGTACTTTGTCAAACCTAGTATAAAGTTTGAATTGTTAAATTGTCAAACATGATCTCCGGTATCATGAAATCATTTGTGTTTGTTGCAGCTGTTCGCTGTCCTGTGATTGGCCCTCCTGAACACGGTAGCCGCGTGCTGCATGAGAGCCGCACGCTGGGTGGCAGCCGGCGTGTGGGCAGCTCGGTGGTGGCTGAGTGTAACGACGGCTACACACTGCTGGGAACACACATCCGCTTCTGTACCTCGGCCGGCAGCTGGAGCGGCACCCTGCAGATCTGTGACAACGGCAGTAAGTGCAGCCACACAGCCATCTTAATGCTTCCCAGTGGGCACAAAATTCTGTCCAACGTTGTATCAACATTGAATCAACATTGAATTAACATTGACAGCCATTTATCAATGTTGATTCAATGCTCTGTGCCCACTGGGTTAGAGCTAATAGTGTAATGTTTTCATGTCCTACCGAGGACTCTGGATTCAAGATATTTCAACTGACCTTGCATATAAACCTAAATTGAGTATAAGCCGCACCCCTACTTTGGGTCGATCCCATAAGCCGCACTGGCCATCTGATTATGGTGACTTCTGTACTGTATTAGAGGAGCAAAAACTTGCGTATATATAAGCCACACCCGGGATCTTATATCCCGCACCAATGATCTGTGACAACGGCAGTAAGTGCAGCTACACACAGCCATCTGCTTAGAGCTAATAGTGTAATGTTTTCATGTGCTATCAAGGAGTCTGGATTCTAGATATATCAACTACCGTAAGCCGCACCAGACTTTGGGCCGATCCCATAAGCCGCACTGACTACTAGTATCTGATTATGGTGACTTCTTTACTGTATTAGAGGAGCAAAAACTTGCGTATAAGCTGCACCCGTACTCTATGTCAATCCTATAAGCCACACCGATGGCTCGGTTACTAGCTGCAGCTCATGCACTAGGTTTTATGGTATGATTATTTGTCGTCCTCATACTTAAAATATAGTATGACCACTATACAGCAGGGACAGCATGCATGGAAAAAATTTCAATTTTGTCCACCTGGCAGAGATAACGTGACCCTGAATCACATTTAGTGGTAAGAGACCATAAGAAACACGATCCTACACAGTTATGAATCTGAATTAGGCATAGCTTACCAACATAAATTGAAATCCTAAAAGGAATATCGCGAAGGGATCAATTAATAGTTGGTACATCAATATGATGAATAATGTTTGGGGTATCTTGCCGTCCTTAAAGGATTAAAGATAATAAGATCAGAGTTGTGACCTGTTCTGACAAGAGGCACCTTATACAGAATACAATGTCAATGGTAGATCATTGGTGTTCCATCTTTGGTGTTAAAATCTATATGTGTAATGTAAAAGGAATAATTTCTAGACTAAGTTGGTATAAAGGCCAGTTTCTGGTTACCATGGCAGCCATTCCCATATTCCAAATACTGGATATTGGTTCTAGTATATCAGAAATGTCATCAATATCGCAAACCTTAAAACAGGACTTGCAATTTCCTCTTAGGACCAATTATCTAAATCACTAAAAGGCATCATTGTATTAAGATATTTAAGACATTTTTAGACATGTTTTAGTTTTACAGCTGGTCATATATATATGTCATTATTGTTACTTTAAAAGGTATCCCCGATTAGTATGTCTTTTTTATGTAAATATTTTTATGTAAAATACACACAAACATTCTCAAATGAAAAACTCATACCAAAAACCATGTAAAAACCATTTCCATATTATAAGGCATCGTAACCAAAACCGACATTATTGAATTATATGTGCTCTTTACGTAGGGTGCTAGCTGGGACTATAGTCTAGACCCAGCTAGCACCTTATGTAAAAGTATGTGTTTTACTGGTCGTTTTCACATTGATATGTATATATGACCTCATACCCAGTGGGCACAAAACCTTGATTCAACGTTGACAACTGGTTGATATAGGGTTACAGGGTAGATCAACCTGTTTTCAACATTGATGCAACGTATGTGTTTTACTGGTCATTTTCACATTGATGTGTAAAAATGACCTCATACCCAGTGGGCACAAAACCTTGATTCAACGTTGACAACTGGTTGATATAGGGTTACAGGGTAGATCAACCTGTTTTCAACATTGATGCAACGTTACTATTTCAACGTTGTCAACCAACACCTGTTTCAACATTGATGCAATGTTTGGATATCAAGCTTGAATCAACCCTGTGTTTCCCACCTTTCCAACTAGGTGCCTCCACAACCTACTCCTTAGCATTTCTATCTACATGCTATATCTATTTTTCCTAATTACTGGACATCGATTCTCTCTCTTTGTAGCTCTATAGTGATCGATGCCCAGTTTTATACTTCAGACCAGTGGCTCATTTTGGCTGTTTTTTGCCTCACAGATTGCTTCTAGGGCAAAATCCTGACTAGGTGCAAATATATTCTCTATGCCAATGTGTAATATGAGGGTAGAAAACACTGGAACCTCAGTGAGAAAAAATCCTACTGAACAGTTTTTGAGAAAATTAGGGTTTTGTTGCATATTTTTGGTGTTTTTAGTACATTTCCTACATAAACCGTGAACGCCAGCATTTCTCACTTTTCAGGTGTTTAGAATCAGAATTCGACTTTTTTTCGTTCGCAGTAGGATTTCTGAGTATCGAGCCATTCTAGAAAAGCTATTCTTTGGAACAAATACTTAGTATTTCTTGATGATTTTCGTTGCACAAATTTAGGGTTGTAATATAAAAACTGCATTCTCATCCAATCAAAGTGTTTATGCACTGTTGATGGTCACCCCCTCCCACCCTCTTCACTCTGCATTGAAGGAGAACAGGCAGGGGAGGTACACTTGTCCGTATATAGCTGTTGACCTGCTTGCTGGGTGCATTTTCAATTTATGGGGTGCCAACTGTTCATGAAAGAAAAATCAAATAGAATTTCTTTTTTTTTTTAGTATCAGATTAATGTAACTACAATTCGTGATAGCACTTAAAGCATTATATTTGCATTTATATGAGTGGTAGCCACCTTATGGGGTGCCAACTATTCATGAAAGAAAAATCGATAAGAATTTGTTTTTTATTAGCATTAAATTGATGCAACTACAATTCGAGATTGCATTTCAAGCATCGGGGCATTCAATGAATGGTAGTCATCTTAAATATATGGGGTGCCAACTGTTCATGAATTAAAAAAAAGAAGAATAGAATTAGTTTCTTTATTAGTATCAGATTAATGCAACTACAATTTGTGATTGCACTTGAAGCATTTTGGCATGCAGTGACTGGTAACCACCTTGAATGTATGGGGTGCCAACTGTTCATGAAAGAAAAAAAGAAAGTTTTTTTTTTAGAATCAAATTAATTCAACTGCAATTCAAGATTGCATTTAAGCATTATGGCATTCAATGACTGGTGGCCATCTTGAACCTATGGGGTGCCAACTCTTCATGAAAAAAACAACTAAATTGGATTTTTAACAGTGTAAAATTGATGCAACTACAATTCGATATTGCATTTCAAGCATCGGGGCATTCAATGAATGGTAGTCATGTCAGGCCCTTATCCCACAAAACGGCCCTTATCCCCCAAAAGACTATCGTTTTGGGACATAAGGGCTGACATCAGGCCCTTATCCCACAAAAGTGGCCTTAAAGCACAAAAGCCCTTATCCCACAAAAGAAATGCCCTTATCCCACAAAAGCCCTTATCCCCCAAAACCCATATACTGGTGTCATATCCCTACCTGCCCTTATCTCCCATAACATCCTCGAATACCAACTTGCCCCTATCTCCCAAAACCTTTATATGCTGGTCTAATCTGTCAACCTGTTCTCAGGTTCAAGTAGCCCCTATGTCCCAAAACCTATATAAACTGGTCTCACCCATCAACCTGTCCTTAAAATCAGCATCAAGTTTAAGTTGCCATTATCTCCCAAAAAAGTTATATACTGGTCTCATATGTCAACCTGTTTTCAAGTTCAAGCAGCCCTTATGTCCCAAAACCTATATACTGGTCTCACCCATCAACCTGTCCTTAAAATGAGCATCAAGTTTACTTATAAGTTGCCCTTATCTCCCAAAACATATATACTGGTCTCATCCGCCAACCTGTCCTTAAAAAGGGCTTCATGTTTAAGTTATAAGTTTATGTTATATTATACTGGTCTCATCTGTCAATCTGTTCTTAAGTTCAAGTAGCCCTTATATCCCAAAACCTACATACTGGTCTCACCCACCAACCTGTCCTTAAAATTAGCATCAAGTTTAATTATAAGTTGCCCTTATCTCCCAAAACATATATATACTGGTCTCATCCCCCAACCTGTCCTTAAAAAGGGCATCAAGTTTAAGTTGCCCTTATCTCCCAAATCCTATATACACTGGTCTCACCTGCCAATCTGTCCTTAAAAAGGGCATCACGTTTATGTTATATTATACTGGTCTCATCTGTCAACCTGTTCTCCAGTTCAAGTAGCCCTTATGTCCCAAAACCTATACATACTGGTCTCACCCATCAACCTGTCCTTAAAATCAGCATCAAGTTTAAGTTGCCCTTATCTCCCAAAAAAGTTATATGTTGGTCTCATATGTCAACCTGTTTTCAAGTTCAAGAAGCCCTTATGTCCCAAAACCTATATACTGGTCTCACCCATCAACCTGTCCTTAAAATGAGCACCATGTTTACGTTGTAAGTTTATGTTATATTATACTGGTCTCATCTGTCAATCTGTTCTCAAGTTCATGTAGCCCTTATGTCCCAAAACCTATATACTGGTCTCACCCACCAACCTGTTCTTAAAATGAGCATCAAGTTTAATTATAAGTTGCCCTTATCTCCCAAAACCTATATACTGGTCTCACCCATCAACCTGTCCTTCCCAGTGGGCACAGAGCGGTATATAAAGGTTTTGGGAGATAAGTTGGTACTGAGCATATATGTATATATATATATATATATATATATATATATATATATATATATATATATATATATACGTTTTGGGAGATAAGGGCTGGTAGGGTTATGACAACAGTATATGGGTTTTGGGGATAAGGGCAAGTAGAACCGGTTGATGGATGAGAGCTGTATATAAAGGTTTTGGGAGATAAATTGGTACTGAGCATATATGTATATATATATATATATATATATATATATATATATATATATATATATATATATATATTATATGAGTTTTAGGGGATAAGGGCAGGTAGGGATATGACACCATTATATGGGTTTTCGGGGATAAGGGCAGTAGGGATATGACACCATTATATGGGTTTTGGGGGATAAGGGCTGGTAGGGATATGACAACAGTATATGGGTTTTGGGGGATAAGGGCAAGTAGAACCGGTTGATGGATGAGAGCGGTATATAAAGGTTTTGGGAGATAAGTTGGTACTGAGCATATATATACGTTTTGGGAGATAAGGGCAGGTAGGGATATGACACCATTATATATGGGTTTCGGGGGATAAGGGCAGGTAGGGATATGACACCATTATATGGGTTTTGGGGGATAAGGGCTGGTAGGGATATGACAACAGTATATGGGTTTTGGGGGATAAGGGCAAGTAGAACTGGTTGATGGATGAGAGCTGTATATAAAGGTTTTGGGAGATAAGTTGGTACTGAGCATTATGTATATATATATATATATATATATATATATATATATATATATATATATATATATACGTTTTGGGAGATAAGGGCTGGTAGGGATATGACACCATTATATGGGTTTGGGGGATAAGGGCTTTTGTGGGATAAGGGCATTTCTTATGTGGGATAAGGGCTTTTGTGCTTTAAGGCCACTTTTGTGGGATAAGGGCCTGATGTCAGCCCTTATGTCCCAAAACGATAGTCTTTTGGGGGATAAGGGCCGTTTTGTGGGATAAGGGCCTGACAAGTCATCTTAAATATATGGGATGCCAACTGTTCATGAATTAAAAAAAAAAGAATAGAATTAGTTTTTTTATTAGTATCAGATTAATGCAACTACAATTTGTGATTGCACTTGAAGCATTGTGGCATGCAGTGACTGGTAACCACCTTGAATGTATGGGGTGCCAACTGTTCATGAAAGAAAAAAAAGAAAGTTTTTTTTTTAGAGTCAAATTAATTCAACTGCAATTCAAGATTGCATTTAAGCATTATGGCATTCAATGACTGGTGGCCATCTTGAACCTATGGGGTGCCAACTCTTCATGAAAAAAACAACTAAATTGGATTTTTAACAGTGTAAAATTGATGCAACTACAATTCGATATTGCATTTCAAGCATCGGGGCATTCAATGAATGGTAGTCATGTCAGGCCCTTATCCCACAAAACGGCCCTTATCCCCCAAAAGACTATCGTTTTGGGACATAAGGGCTGACATCAGGCCCTTATCCCACAAAAGTGGCCTTAAAGCACAAAAGCCCTTATCCCACAAAAGAAATGCCCTTATCCCACAAAAGCCCTTATCCCCCAAAACCCATATACTGGTGTCATATCCCTACCTGCCCTTATCTCCCATAACATCCTCGAATACCAACTTGCCCCTATCTCCCAAAACCTTTATATGCTGGTCTAATCTGTCAACCTGTTCTCAGGTTCAAGTAGCCCCTATGTCCCAAAACCTATATAAACTGGTCTCACCCATCAACCTGTCCTTAAAATCAGCATCAAGTTTAAGTTGCCATTATCTCCCAAAAAAGTTATATACTGGTCTCATATGTCAACCTGTTTTCAAGTTCAAGCAGCCCTTATGTCCCAAAACCTATATACTGGTCTCACCCATCAACCTGTCCTTAAAATGAGCATCAAGTTTACTTATAAGTTGCCCTTATCTCCCAAAACATATATACTGGTCTCATCCGCCAACCTGTCCTTAAAAAGGGCTTCATGTTTAAGTTATAAGTTTATGTTATATTATACTGGTCTCATCTGTCAATCTGTTCTTAAGTTCAAGTAGCCCTTATATCCCAAAACCTACATACTGGTCTCACCCACCAACCTGTCCTTAAAATTAGCATCAAGTTTAATTATAAGTTGCCCTTATCTCCCAAAACATATATATACTGGTCTCATCCCCCAACCTGTCCTTAAAAAGGGCATCAAGTTTAAGTTGCCCTTATCTCCCAAATCCTATATACACTGGTCTCACCTGCCAATCTGTCCTTAAAAAGGGCATCACGTTTATGTTATATTATACTGGTCTCATCTGTCAACCTGTTCTCCAGTTCAAGTAGCCCTTATGTCCCAAAACCTATACATACTGGTCTCACCCATCAACCTGTCCTTAAAATCAGCATCAAGTTTAAGTTGCCCTTATCTCCCAAAAAAGTTATATGTTGGTCTCATATGTCAACCTGTTTTCAAGTTCAAGAAGCCCTTATGTCCCAAAACCTATATACTGGTCTCACCCATCAACCTGTCCTTAAAATGAGCACCATGTTTACGTTGTAAGTTTATGTTATATTATACTGGTCTCATCTGTCAATCTGTTCTCAAGTTCATGTAGCCCTTATGTCCCAAAACCTATATACTGGTCTCACCCACCAACCTGTTCTTAAAATGAGCATCAAGTTTAATTATAAGTTGCCCTTATCTCCCAAAACCTATATACTGGTCTCACCCATCAACCTGTCCTTCCCAGTGGGCACAGAGCGGTATATAAAGGTTTTGGGAGATAAGTTGGTACTGAGCATATATGTATATATATATATATATATATATATATATATATATATATATATATATACGTTTTGGGAGATAAGGGCTGGTAGGGTTATGACAACAGTATATGGGTTTTGGGGATAAGGGCAAGTAGAACCGGTTGATGGATGAGAGCTGTATATAAAGGTTTTGGGAGATAAATTGGTACTGAGCATATATGTATATATATATATATATATATATATATATATATATATATATATATATATATATATATATATATATATATATTATATGAGTTTTGGGGGATAAGGGCAGGTAGGGATATGACACCATTATATGGGTTTTCGGGGATAAGGGCAGTAGGGATATGACACCATTATATGGGTTTTGGGGGATAAGGGCTGGTAGGGATATGACAACAGTATATGGGTTTTGGGGGATAAGGGCAAGTAGAACCGGTTGATGGATGAGAGCGGTATATAAAGGTTTTGGGAGATAAGTTGGTACTGAGCATATATATACGTTTTGGGAGATAAGGGCAGGTAGGGATATGACACCATTATATATGGGTTTCGGGGGATAAGGGCAGGTAGGGATATGACACCATTATATGGGTTTTGGGGGATAAGGGCTGGTAGGGATATGACAACAGTATATGGGTTTTGGGGGATAAGGGCAAGTAGAACTGGTTGATGGATGAGAGCTGTATATAAAGGTTTTGGGAGATAAGTTGGTACTGAGCATTATGTATATATATATATATATATATACATACATGCAACCCGGTTTGTGGGATCTTTCGCTGTTCTCAGACCCACGTAGTGGGGTCATTCCAAAATTGTGGGATCTTTTGCAAGACCCCGCAAACCACCCGGGCTAAAATGATCCTATGTTCTTTGATATGGAAAGATTTTTGGTTAAAAACATTTTTTTATGAAAACCCCACAATGTTTTCAAGTTTATTATTGATTCCCTAACCTGCTCCCAGGTGTCTCTACCCATCACAAACCACAGCCAGAGTATATATATATACATCCTGTGTGGTCATGCCTGAGTGAGCACATGAAGGTCAAGCTGCCTGAGATCCAGGATCCCATAATAGAGGGAGATATCACAAATATCATATATATAGTCTAATACCATCAAATATGGACTTAATCAATAAGAAAGGAAATTATATTGGTTAAGTATTATTTTTCTAAACATGTAACCACTCCACGAATGATAATTATGGTATAATGTCAGGATCCAACAACCCATGTAGAAAAATTACAAAGGATCCCACTATCCAGGAGCAAAACTGACACACACTAATAAATATATATATATGTGCATATGTATATTATATATACTGATTTGACTTGTGGGATCCTAGGTTCCCATTGATGTGCAGATGACGGCTGAGGAGTGTCAGGGGGTGTGGCAGGGTGCAGATGACGACTGAGGAGTGTCAGGGGGTGTGGCAGGGTGCAGATGACGATTGAGGAGTGTCAGGGGGTGTGGTAGGGTGCAGATGACGACTGAGGAGTGTGAGGGGGTGTGGTAGAGTGTAGGTGACGACTGAGGAGTGTGAGGGTGTGTGGTAGAGTGTAGGTGACGACTGAGGAGTGTGACGGGGTGTGGCAGGGTGCAGATGACGACTGAGGAGTGTCAGGGGGTGTGGCAGGGTGCAGATGATGACTGAGGAGTGTCAGTGAGTGTGGCAGGGTGCAGATGAGGACTGAGGAGTGTGACGGGGTGTGGCTGGGTGTAGATAACTACTGACGAGTGTGAGGGGGTGTGGCATGGTGCAGATGACGACTGAGCAGGGTGTACATGCAGGAAGTCAGGGGGTGTGGCAAGGTGTATGTGCCAACCTGAGGATATCAGAGGGCATGGCAGGGTCTACATGCCACCAGGACAATGTCAGGGGTGTGCCGAGGTGTACATAGCGGCGTCAGGATTGCAGAGGGTATGGCAGGGTGTACATGCCGACTTGAGTATGTCAGGGGGTATGGCAGGGTGTACAAGCCGACTTGAGTATGTCAGGGGGTGTGGCAGGATATATGCTGACTTGAGGATGTTAGGGGGTGTGGCAGGGTGTACATGCCGACTTGAGGATGTGAGGGTGTGTGGCAGGGTGTACATGCCGAGTTGAGGATGTCTGGGGGTGTGGCAGGGTGTACATGGCGGCTTGAGTATGTCAGGGGGTGTGGCAGGGTGTACATGCCGACTTGAGGATGTCTTGGGGTGTGGCAGGGTGTACATGCCGACTTGAGGATGTCTGGGGGTGTGGCAGGGTGTACATGCCGACTTGAGGATGTCTGGGGGTGTGGCAGGGTGTACATGCCGATTTGAGGATGTCTGGGGGTGTGGCAGGGTGTACATGCCGACTTGAGGATGTCTTGGGGTGTGGTAGGGTGTACATGCCGACTTGAGTATGTCAGGGGGTGTGGCAGGGTGTACTTGCCGACTTGGGGATGTCTTGGGGTGTGGTAGGGTGTACATGCCGACTTGGGGATGTCTTGGGGTGTGGTAGGGTGTACATGCCGACTTGAGTATGTCAGGGGTGTGTGGCAGGGTGTACATGCCGACTTGAGGATGTCTTGGGGTGTGGCAGGGTGTACATGCCGACTTGGGGATGTCAGGGGGTGTGGCAAGGTGTATATGCCGACTTGAGGATGTCTGGGGGTGTGGCAGGGTGTACATGCCGACTTGAGGATGTCTAGGGGTGTGGCAGGGTGTACATGCCGACTTGAGGATGTCTGGGGGTGTGGCAGGGTGCAGATGACGGCTGAGGAGTGGCAGGGGGTGTGGCAGGCTGCAGATGAGGACTGAGGAGTGGCAGGGGGTGTGGCACATTGCAGATAACTACCACAGAATATGCTTTAGTTTTATGTTTTTATTTATAGTATCTATAGGAACCCATAAGCCTGGGTTAAAACTATAAAGACCCCATAATCCAGTAGACACAATATTTTTTTTGGATTATTTAGATAAGACACAGGTTTTCAGAAGTATACTTCTTAAAAATATATTTCTGGAGCCATAGTTGACTATGCATCTACCTAGTAGAGAGGTGGGTGGTGAGTACAGCCAAAGGAAGTATCCCAGATGGGAGTTCTGCCCCCCCCCCCCCCCTATGTGTCCTTTGCTACTCCAAAGCTAACACTAAGTAAACATACCCCTGTACTAGGCCAAATTAGGTCAAGGGACAGCAGCTAAAAGACCACCCAACTTTGGGCTCTTATTGTTGGGGAACAGCTTGACCTAGATAATTATTATATGCATTTGTTTACATTCACTAATAGGGTTGGCAGCAGCAGGATATATCTACCCATATCAAATATAGTCACATATTTATTTAGTTTGCTCTTTTGTACTTAATAACAAAGGGACATTGTCACCAACAACTTTAATTAGCTTCATCTACTCTTAGACTTCAATAAAATGAATATATTGGAAAGACCCCATAATAGAGTGTTAGAACAGATACAAGACCCCATAATCCAAGGGTAGAACCAAAAGGGGGTGTGGCAGGGTGGATATGCCGACTTGGGGACATCAGGCGGTGTGGTAGGGTGTACATGGCGGCTGGAGGATATCAGGGGCTGTAGCAGGGTAAACATGCCGAGTTGAGGAAGTCAGGGGGTGTGGCAATGTGTATGTGCCAACCTGAGGATATCAGGGGGTATGACAGGGTGTATATATGCCACCAGGACAATGTCAGGGGTGTGCTAAGGTGCACATGGCGGCTTCAGCATTGCAGAGGGTATGGCAGGGTGTATATGCCGACTTGAGGATGTCAGGAGGTGTGGTAAAGTGTACATGCCGACTTGGGGACATCAGGAGGTGTGGTAGAGTGTACATGCCGACTTGGGGACATCAGGGGGTGTGGTAGGGTGTACATGCCGACTTGGGGACATCAGGGGGTGTGGTAGAGTGTACATGCCGACTTGGGGACATCAGGGGGTGTGGCAGGGTGTAAATGCCGACTTGGGGACATCAGGGGGTGTGGCAAGGTGTACATGCCGACTTAGGCAGATCAGGGGGCGTGGCAGGGTGTACATGCCGACTTAGGGACATCAGGGGGTGTGGCAGGATGTACATGCCGACTTGGGGACATTAGGGGGTGTGGCAGGATGTACATGCCGACTTGGGGACATCCGGGGGTGTGGTAGAGTGTACATGCCGACTTGGGGACATCAGGAGGTGTGGTAGAGTGTACATGCCGACTTGGGGACATCAGGGGGTGTGGTAGGATGTACATGCCGACTTGGGGACATCAGGAGGTGTGGTAGGGTGTACATGCCGACTTGAGGATATCAGGGGCTGTAGCAGGGTGTACATGCCGAGTTGAGGAAGTCAGGGGGTGTGGCAATGTGTATGTGCCAACCTTAGGATATCAGGGGGTATGATAGGGTGTATATGCCACCAGGACAATGTCAGGGCTGTGCTAAGGTGCACATGGCGGCTTCAGCATTGCAGAGGGTATGGCAGGGTGTATATGCCGACTTGAGGATGTCAGGAGGTGTGGTAGAGTGTACATGCCGACTTGGGGACATCAGGGGGGTGGCAGGGTGTACATGCCGACTTGGGGACATCAGGGGGTGTGATAGAGTGTACATGCCGACTTGGGGACATCAGGGGGTGTGGCAGGGTGTATATGCCGCTTTGAGGACATCAGGGGGTGTGGCAGGGTGTACATGCCGACTTGAGGACATCAGGGGTTGTGGCAGGGTGTACAAGCCGCCTTGGGGATATCAGGGGGTGTGGTAGGGTGTACATGGCGGCTGGAGGATGTCATGGGGTGTGGAAGGATGTATATGCCTCTAGGACAATGTCAGTGTGTGTGACAGAGTGTATATGCTGCCAGGACGATGTCAGGGGATGGGACAGAATGTACATGCCAACCTTAGGATATCAGGGGGTGTGACAGGGTGTACATGCCGCCAGAAAAATGTCAGGGGTGTGTGGCAGGGTGTACATGCCGACTTGAGAACATCAGGGGGTGTGGCAGGGTGTACATGCAGACTTGAGGATGTCTGGGGGTGTGCCGAGGAGTACATAGCAGCTTCAGGATTGCAGAGGGTATGACAGGGTGTACATGCCGACTTAAGGATGTCTTGGGGTGTGGTAGGGTGTACATGCCGACTTGAGTATGTCAGGGGGTGTGGCAGGGTGTACATGCCGACTTGAGTATGTCTGGGGGTGTGGCAGGGTGTACATGCCGACTTGAGTATGTCTGGGGGTGTGGCAGGGTGTACATGCCGACTTGAGTATGTCAGGGGGTGTGGCAGGGTGTACATGCCGACTTGAGTATGTCAGGGGGTGTGGCAGGGTGTACATGCCGACTTGAGTATGTCTGGGGGTGTGGCAGGGTGTACATGCCGACTTGAGTATGTCAGGGGGTGTGGCAGGGTGTACATGCCGACTTGAGTATGTCAGGGGGTGTGGCAGGGTGTACATGCCGACTTGAGTATGTCTGGGGGTGTGGCAGGGTGTACATCCCGACTTGAGTATGTCAGGGGGTGTGGCAGGGTGTACATGCCGACTTGAGTATGTCTGGGGGTGTGGCAGGGTGTATATGCCGACTTGAGTATGTCAGGGTGTGTGGCAGGGTGTACATGCCGACTTGGGGATGTCTGGGGGTGTGGCAGGGTGTATATGCCGACTTGAGTATGTCAGGGTGTGTGGCAGGGTGTACATGCCGACTTGAGGATGTCTGGGGGTGTGGCAGGGTGCAGATGACGACTGAGGAGTGGCAGGGGGTGTGGCACATTGCAGATAACTACCACAGAATATGCTTTAGTTTTATGTTTTTATCTATAGTATTTATAGGAACCCATAAGCCTGGATTAAAACTATTAAGACCCCATAATCCAGTAGACACAATCTTTTTTCTGGATTATTTAGATAAGACACAGGTTTTCAGAAGTATTTTTTTTGGATTATTTAGATAAGACACAGGTTTTCAGAAGTATACTTCTTAAAAATATATTTCTGGAGCCATAGTTGACTATGCATCTACCTAGTAGAGAGGTGGGTGGTGAGTACAGCCAAAGGAAGTATCCCAGATGGGAGTTCTGCCCCCCCCCCCCATGTGTCCTTTGCTACTCCAAAGCTAACACTAAGTAAACATACCCCTGTACTAGGCCAAATTAGGTCAAGGGACAGCAGCTAAAAGACCACCCAACTTTGGGCTCTTATTGTTGGGGAACAGCTTGACCTAGATAATTATTATATGCATTTGTTTACATTCACTAATAGGGTTGGCAGCAGCAGGATATATCTACCCATATCAAATATAGTCACATATTTATTTAGTTTGCTCTTTTGTACTTAATAACAAAGGGACATTGTCACCAACAACTTTAATTAGCTTCATCTACTCTTAGACTTCAATAAAATGAATATATTGGAAAGACCCCATAATAGAGTGTTAGAACAGACACAAGACCCCATAATCCAAGGGTAGAACCAAAAGTAATGTCAACCATCACATTCTAGTGTGTTTCATCAATATGCATAGTCCGTGTATTTATATGGTTTGTTCATAATAGTGAATGTATCACCACATAATTCTGTAAAGTGTATTTTAAAAGAGACCCCACAAAGTCATATGATAGATATAGTTACACCTTTTGTGGGGTCCTGACAGAGGTCATAGTTCAAGGTCATTTGGGACCCCACAAGGGGATCCCACAATATCACATTTAAAAAAAATTCATATTTCGAAATTCTTTTGTCAGATTCTGTTTCTATTAATTTAGAGGTATTCAAAAATGCAATTATTTTCTTCATATGTATATTAGTTCTATGGGATCCCACATCACTGGGTTACAGCTGAGACCTCACAAACCGGGTGATATCGGTATATATATATATATATATATATATATATATATATATATACGTTTTGGGAGATAAGGGCTGGTAGGGATATGACACCATTATATGGGTTTGGGGGATAAGGGCTTTTGTGGGATAAGGGCATTTCTTATGTGGGATAAGGGCTTTTGTGCTTTAAGGCCACTTTTGTGGGATAAGGGCCTGATGTCAGCCCTTATGTCCCAAAACGATAGTCTTTTGGGGGATAAGGGCCGTTTTGTGGGATAAGGGCCTGACAAGTCATCTTAAATATATGGGATGCCAACTGTTCATGAATTAAAAAAAAAAGAATAGAATTAGTTTTTTTATTAGTATCAGATTAATGCAACTACAATTTGTGATTGCACTTGAAGCATTGTGGCATGCAGTGACTGGTAACCACCTTGAATGTATGGGGTGCCAACTGTTCATGAAAGAAAAAAAAGAAAGTTTTTTTTTTAGAGTCAAATTAATTCAACTGCAATTCAAGATTGCATTTAAGCATTATGGCATTCAATGACTGGTGGCCATCTTGAACCTATGGGGTGCCAACTCTTCATGAAAAAAACAACTAAATTGGATTTTTAACAGTGTAAAATTGATGCAACTACATTTCAAGATTGCATTTTAAGCATTGTGGCATTCAATGAATGGTGGCCATCCTAAACCTATGGGGTGCCAACTGTGTTTGAAAAAGGTATCAAATAGACATTTTCTTATAATAGATATCAAATAAATGCAACTACAATTCTTCATTGCACTGAAAGCATTGTGGCATTTAGTAAATGGTAGCCATCTTGAATGGGTTGAATGAAGGAAAAATCAAATAGGATTTGTTTTTTTGATCAAATTAATGCAACTACAAGTCAAGATTGCATTTCAAGCATCGGGACATTCAATGAGTGATAGCCATCTTGAATCTATGGGATGCTAACTGTTCATGAAAAAAAAATAGAATAGATTTTTTTTTATTAGTATCAAATTACTGCAACTGCAATTCGAGATTACATTAAAAGCATGGTGGCATTCAATGAATGGTTGCAATCTTGAATTTTGAAATGAACATACACACAGACATATTCATAGGCATGAACATGGTGTTCTCCTTCATTATAGATATTCATGGATTTCTACTTCTACTAAATATAGCTTTCTGTTAGAAGGATTCTGTTACATGGATGTCGATGTCCAGTTTTAGATATATATCCATATAGTGCATTGGAGTGCTATAATGTTGGACTGCTGTATATTTCTAAGCTTTTATTCTCTCAGCGATGTCTACAACTGATGAAAATGTATAGATTGCAAGGAATGCATCTACATTCGAATACTGCATATAGGTTGAAAACATGACAACATACTGAATCTCAAATTATGCATCAGCAGTCAATATTAAATCAATGTAAATCATCATTTATTATGTTTATTCATTGTAGATTCACAATGGCCATATCAATGTTGAATCACTGATGAATGTTGACCTCATCAATATCAACCAAATGACAACCCTGTATCAACTGTTGATATCATGTCGCTACACACATTGAATCAACATTGAATCAGCTGAAGTTTGCCCACTGGGTAATGACATCTTGAAGGAGTAAATCCTTTTAGATAGTAGTTGGACAGGAAAGTGATGTATCATTTACATCTAAATGGCAATGTGAAAGAGACGTTAGTCGTCAGATATCATCCGTACGTTCGAATGTGGTCACCATTTGATGTAACAAGTGGTTAAATCTTGATCAGAATACTACATCTTGTTTTGAGAAATTATACACATAATACATTGATGTCAAATCCATGTGTTGAGGTCCATAGTAAAATGATAGATTTGACATTAAAATTATGTATACTTTATATATGTAGTACATCTTTATCTGGTCAGATTATGACGTGTATATCAGATCTGTACTTTAGCTCTCAAGTATAGTTAACACTTTTGAGATAAGATGTCTCCAATTACTATTTCAATAGAATTCAATCTTCATTGGCAGTACTTTGACCACAATGAATTTCCATAGAAGATGAAACTTGAATAACTTTTTGTCTGGAATGTATGATCTGTTATTTTTGTTTCTGTACAATGATTGTTGATGGGAGAACTAGGAGATTAGCATGAGCACACCTTTTCTGTGATTCCTAAATCTATTAAAATCCCATATAATAACCATGAGCAGGCATCACATCTTGGCCACTGTGTTATCAAGAATCAAGAAAATAGGTGCAAATAATGTAGTTTTACATGTTTTCAACATAATTATGCTGAGATCAGATGTCAGCCATGGGCATCTAAATTACATCCTGTATATATAGCATGTATAATAATTGATAATGATGTCTATACATCATGTAACCTATTTATGTAAAATACACATGATTACTTTTACTTAAATACCATGTAGTCAAAACCACGTTTTAGAGATTTGCACATGGTATGTAATGAGTCCATCGTTACGTTGTAACCAAATGCAGTAAATATCTCTTGAGAAAAGACGTAGTGATAATGTTATTTCATACGAGTTTTGCTAGCTGGGAATGCTCTCTCCAGATAGATCAAGGACACAAAATCAAAATACCTGCATGTGAGTTAGACATACACTCTTCTACAATAGTCCACTGCATTACTGCACAGGATACTGCAGTCTTTCACCAACTTTACAAACAATTTTACTAAGGTGCTCAGCTTCACTGGTCCTGTGTGTAAATTAACTCTTATTATTCAGGATCCACCTGTAAAAGTCCAGGCACACCGATAGGAGGGATGAAGCGTGGACACAGCTACAATAAGGGTGACAAGGTGACCTTCAGCTGTGACACCGGCCACACCCTGCTGGGTAGTACAGAGAGGCAGTGCCTAGACAATGGTGAATGGACCGGGGAGGAGACCCGCTGTATCGGTATGTACACTACTCCAATATGAACCCGGTGTTAACCTTTTTCTTGGCAAATGTTGGGGGGAGGGGTTAACCTGGTGCAGGTAAAATCTTGGGATTTAGAAAAGACTCAAAAAGGACAGTTTGGTATTGTTTATTACATTATTTTACAAGGCTATAGCAGAAATGGAATACATGTAAGTTAAATGAAAAGGGGTAGGGGATTGAGGGGCTAGCCATTTCAAATTTAGAAATGACATACAGCAACTTTTTGAGTTGATTGTAGGGAATGTCTGACTGACTTGTTGATGGTATTTTACATTTATAAAAGCATTTATTGTATATTCTAGTCATGTGTTTATTTGGTGAATCGAATCATATTGTACAGACCAACGGTTACATGTAGGTGACACCATTCCTATAGAAAGTCGGCACTGATGGTAGCGGTAGACGGATGTATATAACACTACAAGACACTATATTTAACAAAATAAGGTCATATCAGTTTTAAATATTTTTGATACCGACTTTTTATCCATTTTGCAGCTGCTAATGAATACATGACAAAGGAGGAGGGCGAGATGAAATTAGGCAATGGACTTTCAAAATTATCTGAAAAATCCACTGATACCAAATTGCAGAAAGATAAGCTGTACGGTTTGATCGTAAGTCATTTATCTTTCTAAACTACTTGATATTACACCACTATGTTCTCATATCTTTTTTCAAATATATGCTTAACTGTTTTCCAAACCAAATCTTACACTTAATGGCATGGAACTTGCAAATCAAAGAAATTGTCTACTCAAAATGATGAAAAATAACATTTGTTCCACCACTATTAGGGTAAAGAGGTGATGCTGGGGAAAAACATAATGCAGGATTTGAACCTAAATGGGCGGAGTACAATCCAGGAACTCAGAGATAACGGGGGACTTGACGTGTACTTCGTACTCGACACCTCAGGGAGCATTCCGCAGGATGCAAAGGAAACATCCGTTGAGATCATAAAACAGTTGGTTCAGCTGGTAAGATACAATTCTATTTCATCCACATAATTGATTTTAATTAAATTTTAAATCAATTTCAAATATTAGAGGAAATGTAATCAGATTTTTTACCATTTTTAGTTTTTAGTTTTACCCTCAGCTTGTGACTGAAGGGGGTTATTCATTTCAGTGAATAAATTATGTTTTCCTAAGCTCACCTAAGAGGGTGGAATCAATTTGTTAGAAAAAGATTTCACTGATCAATTTGGGAACTAATATTCTTGCCTTTATCTACAAACTCTCTCAGGTCACCCAGCAAATTAGTTCCAGATTGTGTCACCTTGTTTTACCCTGGAACTGTGTGGTCATTCTGTGCATTTTGGTCACACGTATACCACGTAACATACACATACTAACACTGTGTTCCATGGAACAGATTCACACAATTCCGACAGAATTTCATTCACACAAAATGACAAAATATATAAATGCTTAGTCATGTATTTTTTAGCTTTATCATGGATTGCTAAAATATAAGAAATATTGTAATGCTTCATAGAATCAGCAGTAATTGACATAGGTTCCTACAGCACACTATATTGGTGTGTGTACTACTGGTTTGTGCAAACTCATTCAACCAGGTTCCTACCATTTTAACAGAGGGCAGATTAGTGTATGTTCATGGTCTATATCAACCATCAACATAAGGGTACACATATGCAGCAGAAGATAGCCACGCCTTTATCCAAATATGATGACCAGTGTCTATCATCTGGACCTTTTAATGCTGCTTTGGACCCTGTTTAGATACTTATATCTGAAGATGCTCATTCTCTTTCACCAGGAAAAGGCGCACGCAAGAGGCTAGTGGCCATCGGACCTGGCGGCTCCAGCTGTGCATGACTATACAAATGTATATGCTATGCAAACGGCTACAACCATGATTGTATCCTTCAAGATCCATTATAACTACAATAAATAACAACCCTAATGATACAGTCCTTAGCAGTACATCTATTATGTATTGTGTATTGTAGTTATAATGGATCTTGAAGGATATAATCTTGATTATAACCTGTTATATAGTATATATACTTGGGGCCGCCAGGTCCGATGGCCAACAGTGTATTGCAAGGCGCACAAGTAACATTGATGACACCTGGTGTCACACATTGTAGATATTTCTGTGATTCAGTGTCACTTAGTTCTCCTTCTGACACATACTCACACATCTTCCAACATAACCATTATCACTTGGTCAGGTTGAAATAGTACAGGGTCTTGACACCAGGAAGGCGTTTCACCGTATGTTGTATGTGGAGGTAACATACGGAAAAGATACGGACAAAATGCACCTTTTTTTTGTTTCAGTTGGTCCTCCATATACCCTCCATACCTTTTATTTAAAAAATGCAACATCCGGCATCCAAGATGCGGCCCTCCCAACATACGGACATGGTCACCTGTCTCAATTAGAAAAATGAGTAAAAACCAGTCTACATTCGGGGAACCCCCCAGGGAATTCACCTGTGACGTCATAAAATGTATAGACATACGGAGGTAGGCTGGGAAAGGTATGAATAGGACAAGAGACAGGGGAGGTCGGGGGAGGGACTGGGAATGTCAGGGAAGGGAGAGAGGAGGTCGGGGAATACACTAGGAATGTCAGGGAAGGGAGAGGGGAGGTCGGGGAATACACTGGGAATGTCAGTTAAGGGAGAGGGGAGGTCGGGGAATACACTGGGAATGTCAGTTAAGGGAGAGGGGAGGTCGGGGAATACAGTACAGTGGGAATGTCAGTTAAGATAGAGAGGAGGTCGGAGAATACAGTACACTGGGAATGCTAGATGAGGGAGAGAGGAGGTCGGGAATACACCGGGAATATCAGTTAAAGGATGGGAGCAGCTCAGGTAGTTCCACATCGGAGAAAAACCTCAATGTGCAATTGTGTGTAGAATGCGACCCATAAAGGTATATTCAATGTATTATAGTAAAGTATCTTGTTATAAATAACTGTGCCTTCATATAACCACTACTACCTCCTCACGTCTTCTACTCCTTCTGCACGTCCACTACTACTTCCAGGTGAAGTCGGGGAATGGGCAGGCAAATGAAAATGCTGTGGGGTCTTTACACTACAAACCAGTCTTTAGACTACAAAGTGATACCAATTTGTTGCATAAAGACACTCCACGGGTCTTTACACTACAAACCAGTCTTTAAAGCACAAATGTCTTTAGACTACAAATGTCTTTAAACCACAAATGTCTTTAGGCTACAAATGTCTTTAGACCACAAATGTCTTTAGGCTACAAACAATCTGTCTTTATGCAACAAACCCTATAAAGTGGTCTATGGTACCAAAATGGGCTTAAAAATCAGCCAGTCTTTACACAACAAACCCTATATAGTGGTCTATGGTACCAAAGTGGGTTTAAAATTCAGCCAGTCTTTACGCAACAAATCCTATATAGTGGTCTCAGAAACTAAAATGGATTTATAGATCAGTCAGTCTTTAGGCAACAAACCCTTTATAGTTGTGTATGGTACCAAACTATGCACAAAGGTCAGTCAGTCTTTACGCAACAAACACTATATAGTGGTCTCAGGAACTAAAATGGACTTATAGATCACTCAGTCTTTATGCAACAAACCCTATATAGTGGTCTATGGTACCAAACTGGGCTTAAAAATCGGCCAGTCTTTACACAACAAACCCTATATAGTGGTCTCAGGTACCAAACGAGGCTTAAAAATCGGCTAGTCTTTACGCAACAAACCCTATATATATAGTGGTCCATGGTACCAAACTGGGTTTAAAAATCAGCCAGTCTTTACACAATGAACCCTATATAGTGGTCTCAGGCACCAAACTGGGCTTACAAATTGGCCAGTCTTTACGCAACAAATTAAACCCTATATAGTGGTCTCAGAAACTAAAATCGACTTATAGATCAGTCAGTCTTTAGGTAACAAACCCTACATAGTGGTCTATGGTACCAAACTGGGTTTAAAAATCAGTCAGTCTTTACACAACAAACCCTATATAGTGGTCTATGTTAACAAACTAGGCTTAAAAATCGACCAGTCTTTACGCAACAAACCCTATATAGTGGTCTACCGTATCAAAGTGGGTTTAAAAATCAGCCAGTCTTTACACAACAAATCCTCACCGATTTTTAAGCCCACTTTGGTACCTGAGGCCACTATATAGGGTTTGTTGCGTAAAGACTTGCTGATTTTTAAACCCACTTTGATACGGTAGACCAGTATATAGGGTTTGTTGCGTAAAGACTGGCCTATTTTTAAGCCTAGTTTGGTACCTGAGACCACTATATGGGTTTGTTGCCTAACGACTGGCTGATCTTTCAGTGCAGTTTGGTACCATACACCACTATATAGGGTTTGTTGCATAAAGACTGAGTGATCTATAAGACCGCTGCTTGGATACAGTTCCCAGGTGGCAGCACCTGCATGGATGTAGGAGAGGTCCACTTCCTCCAGTTGACCGGGTAACAGGGGTATTTTCCATTTGATTTTATACGACTATAAGCAGTACTTATAGTAACCCTATATATGGTTTGTTACCGAAAGACTGACTGATCTTTAAGTCCATTTCAGTTTCTGAGACCACTATATAGGGTTTGTTGCGTAAAGACTGGCTGACTTTTAAGCCTAGTTTGGTACTTTGGACCACTTTGTGGGTTTGTTGTGTAAAGACTGACCGATTTTTAGACCCAGTTTGGTACCATAGACCACTATATAGGGTTTGTGGCATAAAGACTGGCCAATTTTTAAGCCAGTTTGGTACAATAGACCACTATATAGGGTTTGTTGCCTAAAGACAGGCTGGTTTTTAAACCCACTTTGGTACCGTAGACCACTATATAGGGTTTGTTGCGTAAAGACTGATTGATTTTTAAACCCAGTTTGGTACCAACCACCACTATATAGGGTTTGTTGCATAAAGACTGAGTGATCTATAAGTCCATTTAAGTTCCTGAGACCACTATATAGGGTTTGTTGCGTGAAAACTGACTGACCTTTGTGCATAGTTTGGTATCATACACAACTATATATAGGGTTCGTTGCCTAAAGACTGACTGAGCTATAAGTCCATTTTAGTTTCTGAGACCACTATTTAGGATTTGTTGCGTAAAGACTGGCTGAATTTTAAACCCACTTTGGTACCATGGACCACTATATAGGGTTAGTTGCGTAAAGACTGACCGATTTTTAAGCCCACTTTGGTACCTGAGACCACTAGATAGGATTTGTTGCATAAAGACTGGCTGACTTTTAAACCGGCTTTGATACTGTAGACCACTATATAGGGTTTGTTGCGTAAAGACTGGCCGATTTTTAAGCCTAGTTTGGTACCTGAGACCACTATATAGGGTTTGTTGCGTAAAGACTGGCTGATCTTTAAGTGCAGTTTGGTACCATTCACCACTATATAGGATTTGTTGCGTAAAGACTGGCTGATTTTTAAACCCAGTTTAGTACCATAAACCACTATATAGGGATTGTTGGGTAAAGACTGACCGATGTTTAAGCCTAGTTTGGTACCTGAGACCACTATATATGATTTATTGCATAAAGACTGGCTGATTTTTAAACCCACTTTGATACGGTAGACCATTATAGAGGGTTTGTTGCGTAAAGACTGGCATATTTTTAAACCCACTTTGGTACCATAGACCACTATATATATAGGGTTTGTTGCGTAAAGACTGATTGATTTTTGAACCCAGTTTGGTACCATACACCACTATATATAGGGTTTGTTGAATAAAGACTGAGTGATCTATATGTCCATTTTAGTTCCTGAGACCACTATATAGGGTTTGTTGCGTAAAGACTGTCTGACCTTTGTGCATAGTTTGGTACCATACACAACTATCCCACTGGGCACAGAACATTGAATCAACATGGATGAACGGTTGTCAATGTTGATTCAATGGTGAATTAATGTTGATTCAACATTGGACTGAATTCTGTGCCCACTGGGATATAGGGTTTGTTGCCTAAAGACTGACTGATCTATAAGTCCATGTTAGTTGCTGAGACCACTATATAGGATTTGTTGCGTAAAGACTGGCTGAATTTTAAACCCACTTTGGTACCATAGACCACTATAGGGTTTGTTACGTAAAGACCGACCGACTTTTTAGACCCAGTTTGGTACCTGAGACCACTATATAGGATTTGTTGCATAAAGACTTGCTGATTTTAAACCCAGTTTGATACGGTAGACCAGTATATAGGGTTTGTTGCGTAAAGACTGGCCTATTTTTAAGCCTAGTTTGGTACCTGAGACCACTATATGGGTTTGTTGCCTAAAGACTGGCTGATCTTTCAGTGCAGTTTGGTACCATACACCACTATATAGGGTTTGTTGCATAAAGACTGAGTGATCTATAAGTCCATTTTAGTTCCTGAGACCACTATATAGGGTTTGTTGCGTAAAGACTGACTGACCTTTGTGCATAGTTTGGTACCACACACCACTATATAGGGTTTGTTGCGTAAAGACTGACTGATCTATATGTCCATTTTAGTTTCTGAGACCACTATATAGGGTTTGTGCGTAAAGACTGGCTGATTTTTAAACCCAGTTTGGTACCATAGACCACTATATAGGGTTTGTTGCGTAAAGACTGACCGATTTTTAAACCCAGTTTGGTACCATAGACCACTATATAGGGTTTGTTGCGTAAAGACTGGCCGATTTTTAAGCCCAGTTTGGTACCATAGACCACTATATAGGGTTTGTTGCATAAAGACAGATTGTTTGTAGCCTAAAGACATTTGTGGTCTAAAGACATTTGTAGCCTAAAGACATTTGTAGCCTAAAGACATTTGTAGTCTAAAGACATTTGTGCTTTAAAGACTGGTTTGTAGTGTAAAGACCCGTGGAGTGTCTTTATGCAACAAATTGGTATCACTTTGTAGTCTAAAGACTGGTTTGTAGTGTAAAGACCCCACAAATGCTATATCAATGGGAGTTGTAGTGCACAAGACATGAGAGACCAGCAGCTCAGGTAGTTCCACACCGGAGAAAAACCTCATGTTATACTATAATGATCCGTCCAAAACAGATAGTGTAGTTCTATAATACATTTATTTAAAGGTCCTGACGTCGACCCCCATGTCCTTACATCCACCACCATGTCCTGACGTCCACCACCATGTCCTGATGTCCAACACCATGTCCTGACATCCACCACCATGTCCTGACATCCACCACCATGTCCCGACGTCCACCACCATGTCCTGACGTCCAACACCATGTCCTGACATCCACCACCATGTCCCGACGTCCACCACCATGTCCTGACGTCCAACACCATGTCCTGACATCCACCACCATGTCCTGACGTCCACCACCATGTCCTGACGTCCACCCCCATGTCCTTACGTCCAACACCATGTCCCGACGTCCACCACCATGTCCTGACGTCCAACACCATGTCCTGACATCCACCACCATGTCCCGACGTCCACCACCATGTCCACACGTCTGCTACTAGCATGTGGACCCTATTTACAACATACGGCCCTACAGCCCAGAAGGCACAGACCATTGAATCAACATTGATAAATGGTTGTCAATGTTGATTCAATGTTGATTCAATGCTGATTCAACATCAAACTGCACTTTGTGCCCACTGGAAGGCGTTTCACCGTATCATACGGAGGGGCCGTATGTGTCTTTTTTGCGTTTCTGTTCATTTTTGCGTTTCAGCTCAACATGTCCGCATCTTACGGAAAAAGATACGGCCGCCGTATGTACATACGGCCGTATGTACATACGGCAAAAATTGCGTTTCAGCTCAACATGCGGAGCACAAAAATTCCGCATCTTTGGCGTATTTAGTACAAGATATACGGAGGGGTAGGGGGGGGGTGCTATGTCAAAAAATGCACATATACCCTGTTTTTTAGGGCCGTATGTGTCTTTTGTGTGCCGTATGTGACTTTTGCTCCGTATGTGTCCAACTTCTACCTTTATGATCAAAGAAAAAAAAAAAAAATATTGACTTTCAAAGAAATTATACCAAAAAATGTCTTTTCTTCTGTAACTCTGTTAATAATGGCCCTACAGAGCTAAAACTCTGCGTAGAGACTCCTTGTGTATAAACGCTGGTAGACAATAGCCATCACAGTACAGAGCTGGCTGGGCCCAGAGGTGAAGAATAATGGTTTAGGCCACATGACCTCCCCCATTTGGCTTGCGATCTCCATTCCCATATATATATATGAGAGGAGTTGAGGCCAGCTTGACTTAACCTCTAGGTGGCAGCACCAACACAGCCCGGAATTAGCAAGGTAGTAACACTTCTACGATGGCCTGTTGGGTCGATATCTTTTGCCTGTCTAGATGCATGGACTGTGGGAATGTGAAGGACTAGACCATGCCCCAACTTATCGACCTAACCAGCCATCGTACATACTTACCATGTATGGCAGCACCAACACAGCCCGGAATTTGCAGTCAGTGGCTACCCAGCTAACAAAAAAACGTTATTTTACGTCAAAATAACGTTTAAAATTGTATATAACGTTATGCCATGGTGAGGAGCCTTAGAGAAACGTTATATAACGTTATATAACGTTACAAAATGTTGTATGACGTTTTTTGTTTACTGGGTATACTAATGCTGCACATATGGGTGTAACGGTACTATGGCCTGTTTGGTCAGTAAAACATGGATCCACACAGGGGAGAAACCTCTCTTGTGTTGCCTACCATGTCTGTAAAGTCCCCCTTTTTAAAGTGCTATATATATATATGGCTCACTCTCACCAAATCAGTGCAACTAAAAAAGTGACGTACATGATCGGCGGACGTACATGATCGGCGGACGTACATGATCGGCAGAGTCCAAAATCCGTCTTTTACCCCCTGCACTACGATATTTAACTCTCCCAACCATATCTACAGGCTGTAATGTATCTTTTGGGAGTTTATTAGAAAAAAAAACCTCCCAAAATATTTATAGGGGCCGGAGGGGGGGGGGCTCAATGTGTAACCGATCATGTACGTCACATGACGTACATGATCGGCTTGGAATGTCATGTAAAATTTCCTATTTACCCACTGCTTGACCTGTCTATGATTACACATATTTAGACCTACATCATATGTACACCTCACTATGATTGATTTATGTTTTAAATATGGTCAGAAAAGGTAATTAAAGCAGTCAATAAATAATGGCCGATCATGTACGTCACATGACGTACATGATCGGTATTGAAATGTCATGTAAAATACTCTTACTAGACTCATCTACACATTTAAACCATTTGAAATACCAAGACAGACATTATATGTACACCTTGGTAAGGTTTATTAATGTTTTATTATGGTCAGAAAGAGTAGGGCAGTCAATAATCACCGATCATGTACGTCACCGATCATGTACGTCACATGACTTACATGATCGGCATTGAAATGTCATTTAAAATACTCTTACTAGAATCATTTACACATTTAAACCATTTTAAATACCAATACAGACATTATATGAACACCTTGGTAAGGTTTACTTATGTTATATGATGATCAGAAAGACTGGGGCAGTCAATAATCACCGATCATGTATGTCACCGATCATGTACGTCACCGATCATGTACGTCACCGATCATGTACGTCACAGATCATGTACGTCCACCGATCATGTACGTCCACTGATCATGTACGTCACTTTTTTAGTTGCACTGATTTGGTGAGAGTGAGCCATATGTAATAAAATGGCCCTAGAATTATTTTAACGAGTAAATAAGTTAAGTCCAACTTCTACCTTCATGATAAAAAAATAAAATAAAAATTATATGGATTTTGGGAGAAATTACATGAAAAAGTGTCTTTTCTTCCATAACTCGGTAAATAATGGCCCTACAGAGCTGAAAATCTGCCTATAGACTCCTTGTGTTTAAACAGTGGTAGACAATAGCTATCAGAGTACAGAGGTGCCTTTCCCGACCTTTTCTATCTCCACATCTTGACCGCATCTTGCAGCCTTATGTGTAATAATAGATCAACATACGGTGAAACGCCTTCCTGGGAGATAACCCTTTTTTTATGCAATGTTTGACATAGCATCACCCCCCTACCCCTCCGTATTTTTGGCTCCAAATACGCCAAAGATACGGAATTTCTGTGGCCCGTATGTTGAGCAGAAACGCAATTATGGCCGTATGTTCATACGGCCGGCCGTATGTGGATACGTACGGTGGCCGTCACGGCTCACCCCCAAAAAAGATCACTTATTTACTTTTTTTTCACTCTTCTGGGCAGTTCAAGCAATTTCTCTAAAGTTCTTTTTTTTTTTTGCTGTCAACTACAAAAAAATATTGCTGTCAACTGTCAAAATTGGCCGAGGAGGCTCACCAAAAAAAAAGCTGTATTTTTTTCTTCACATTTCTCTATCGTTTATTGAATTTATCGAAAAACACTTTTTTTTTTGCTGTCAACATCGAAACGACAGTCAGTGCAGGCCCGACTGACGAGAGACTTCACATGTCCAACCGTGCGGACAGAGTTGTATGCTAAGAGTTGTATACTGACCGTTTCCTCTATTTATAGAGAAACCTGATTTACCTGTGTGTATTAATTCTACACTGATCGTTCCCTAGTAAAGGAACTAGCGTTGTTATTCTTGTGAATAAAGACAGATATATTCTCGCACCTGGAAACTGCCGTGATCGTTGTTCTTTAACCTAGAGTTAACTACGAACCACCACACTGGTGCCGTGACCAGTAGCAGTGAAGGTAGCAGAACAAGTTAATTGTTCGGGAATATGTTCGGGTTATACTGAACAGGAAGTCCTTGAGTGGACAGACAGTCCTTTAGTGGACAGACAATGGCTACCGGTGGTAGCCTGGGCGGCTCTGGCCCAGAGCTGAGTGAAGGGGAGTTGGAATCAACTCGCCTGGAGGTGGCAGGGATGGACCCTGGGGAGGGCTTGAAGCCAGAGCAGAAGAAGAGGAAATTGCAGGATCTTTCCTGGGTAGAACCCTATGTAGGGGATGAGAGATTCCAGAGGGAATATGACGAGCGTTTGGCTCGGGAAGAGGATGACCTCTACTGGGAGAATGTCCGATTGGACAAGCAGTCAATGGAAGACCAATATGCTGCATTGACTGAGAAATTGACGTCCCTGGTAAAGGAAAGGGATGGGATCCTCTCTGAGAATCAGAAAGTAAAGGGGACTCTGATAGAAGAGAGGGAACGGTTGATAGAAGACAACCGGTATATGAAAAAGAAGGTTGCTCAAGAATCGCATGAATACCAAAAGATTCAAGCAAAGATTGCTGAGAACCGGAAGGAGAATGAACACTCCGAATCTCTGAAGGAGAAGTATGAGAAGGAGTTGAAACAATACTCTAGAGAATGGTTAGTCCTGAAGAAGGGGACAAAGGAGCTCGAGAAGGGCAGAGACCAGTTGGTCAAGGATAACGAATCTACCAGGATGCAAATCCTGGAAGAAACGGAAGAGTTAGAAAGGAAACGGAAAGCTGAGGTGGAAGCTGTCTGTTCCCTGGAAGCCAGGAAAACTCTCCTGCGGTGTGAATTGTCGAAGGCAATGGAACAGCAGGGGGAGGAACAAGTTCCAGCTATCGGGCCGGAAACTGTTCTGGACAGCACTCTTACTGCTAGGAAGGTGGATGCATTACCTCAATTCGATCCATTTATTAATGATAATGGATTGAGGAATGTGGAAGACTCTGTGTATAAAAACAGAGGGAAGGATTCAAGGAGAGTGAATGTCACCGGGCGCTCTCTTGAACGGGAACCAGTTAATCATGCCAGTATTGGTCAGGTTAACAGGGAAATGTCTCCTGAGGAGGAAGTGTCTCGACATTATAAAAATAAATTTCGAGATGAAGTGGTGAACCATAGTTATGGCTCATTGAACCCCTTTTCGGGAGATGACCTGGCTCAGTATGGGAACCCGGGAGATTATGATAGCAAGGGTAATTATAGATATTGCCCGGATGCAACTTATTCATATCCACCTCCGACCACTGATACACATTCGGGAGTCAATAAAGACCCTGAAAATAGGCCGAGGGGTAGTCTGAATAAGGGGTCCCAGCAGAGAACGAAGGGAAGGTCAAATCCAGTGCATAAAAACACTCAGGGATTGTCCGGCTATCAAGGCCCACGCTTTGATGAGGGTACAGACTCGGAATCAGATAAATCTTCTGACGATATACCCAAGATAAAGGTTCCTTTGAACCGAAGGGTCACAATGACCCCGGCGGAACACTGATTACATAATCGAGACCCAGCCATAGATAATTTGGGACTAGATTGCTCCAGCCGAGGTCAAGACGGTACAGACTTACTGGCCTGGAGTAGACGCATGTCAGATCAATTAGTGCATTCTAATTATGCCGCTAAGAGAACTGCACGCGTGACTAAGCCTTACAGGGGTTTACGACCCTGGAAGAAGGAATATCAATCACTTTTAGATGATTGTAAGTACAATTGCTGGAACAAGGAGGAATCCTTGGGAGCTTTTGTGATATGGTTGATAGTGGTAGAAGAATGGAGGGACACTTACGGGCCTGAGGCTACATACGACCAGCTGGAAGTATTAGCTTGTTATACCTTTGGGAAAATGGTGACAGTAGATCACTGGACTCTGTTTCAGAGAAGAACGCAGAAACCAAAGGAATCTGCTAAAATTTTTAGAATTGCAGCGATTATTGCGGCAGGCTAGGCCAGAATGGAGTAGGGATGCTGAATATTACATAGAATCCCTATTTGTAAGATTTATTAGTGGATTGAGTGATCCTGAACATGCTAAAGTATATGGTAGAGCTTGGGAAGCTGGATCTTCCCTAGCGGATTTGTTCATGGCAATTGATCAACATGACAAGAAGAAAATACTGTTGGCTGGTATGATACCCGCTAATAGGGGACAGCGCGTCTCTGGAATTGAACATTCCTTAGATGGTGACGATTCTTCCGCGGAAGAATCTGAAGGGGAGGAGAGAGTAGACGCCCTGAAATTCAAGGGTCGACAGAAATCTAGCTCTACCCCGGTTTCCGGGAAGCTTCCTAGTAACAAAGGTTATTCGGAAACCCCGCGGAAACCCGACACTCGGGAGCCTCAGACTGAACCCAGTCAGAAAACCCAGACCCCGGAGACGACCACTCCGGATAAAACAAATGCGTCAGGAAACTCATTAAATACCTTAATGGAGTCCATGATTAAACGCATGAACGAGGTGTTAAATAATCAAACCCGGCGCCGCCCTAGGGTGGATCGTAACACTGTCCAGTGTTACAGGTATCAAGTCAAAGGGCACTTTGCATCTGAATGCAAAGCAGAGAAACCTGTTTTAAGAAGTGAGGTTTCGGGAAATTAGAGGGGGTTACCGAGGATGGCAGGACGGTAACCCCTGAGGAAATATGTCAGATTATCACCGACGTTGGCGGTGAAGATTCATTAGCAGTGAATGCGTCCAGCAAGAAGGGAGATGGGACCGTACATCCCGGAAACCATGAGGCTGGGGAGACTGGTACAACAGGCGCCCAGGGGTGCGCGTATGGGAAACCTAGTGCCAGTTTAGAGGAGTCAATAACCAAAGAGTTGGTTAAGGTTGGAGGAACCAGGCTTCCCCCGGGTCATCCTTGTCTGGAACACCTGAAAGGATGTGGATTCGACCTGGGCACTGATAGTGACCTTCACCGGTTTACTAGGAATCCCTCAGTAACTGATGGGAAGAGGTGGTACGTTTCCTGTTCTGTACAAGGAAAGACTGGGGAATTTCTTATGGATACTGGAGCTAGCCACTCCATGGTCTCTAAGAGATTCATCAGCTTATTGCCGAATATGTGTGAGAACCTCACAATGAGGGTAAACGCATGTACGGCCGATGGTACCAGAATGAGGACATTTGGACGGACTTTTCTGATAATCTCTGTGGCCGGGAAAGAATTTGTTTGGGCCCCGACCATAGCTGAGATTGAAGATGATGGTATTCTTGGTTTGGATTTTGCGGCGCTTTTCGGTGCGACTTTGAATCCGAAAAGTGGGAAGTTGAAAATTGAATACCCGTATGATATGACCATACTCTGTAAGTTGAGAGTGATAAGTAGTGTCGCTAGTGTGGCACAGACTGTGAAGATTCCCCCGGGAATGACCTGTGACGTGTTAGTCAGTTCAGGGAGGCTAATCCAGAGAGGATTAGCGGTAATCGAGCCGGATATGGCTGTATTATCCCGGAAGGGATTGGAATCTGCGGATACCCTAGTAGGGAATTCCAGATGGACAGTGACACCCATTTCCAACCCCGGAAACTCCACAGTATATCTTGAGAAAGGCACTGAAGTTGGGAAAGTGATACTTGCGGAGGCAGTCACCGGTAGCCACCAAGACCTGAGGTTAGAAGAAGGAGGGGAAGAGGAATTGCATGAAGAGTTAACTAAGTTGTTAACAGAATCGTCCATAACGGATGAGAATGATCAGGAAGCCCTAAAGGCTATGCTGAAGAGATGCAGGCAAGCTTTTGCGGCCCCAGGGGAACCCCTGGGGAGAACCAATAAGGTATTGCATGAAATTAAAACCGGGGATAACCCCGCTTTTAAGATTCCTTATAGGAGGCTACCCCTCAAGAAGAAGCTAGTAGCTGAGGAAGAGATAGCGAAAATGCTGAAGGATAATGTTATTGTTCCCAGCATGAGTCCTTGGTCCTCCCCTGTGTGTATGGTAACCAAGAAGGATGGTAGTATACGGTTCTGTATTGATTACCGGAAACTGAATGGGTTGACTAAAAAGAACTCCTATCCTCTTCCTAGGATAGATGAGACGATTGATTCCCTGGGAGGGAATGAATGGTTCTGTACCCTGGATTTACAGTCCGGGTATTGGCAAGTAGGCATGAAGCCTGAAGATATGGAGAAAACCGCGTTTTCCAGCCATATCGGGTTATTTGAATATAAGGTAATGCCGTTCGGGTTATGTAACGCGCCGGCCACCTTTGAAGCCATGATGGAGACACTGTTAAGTGATTTATTATGGCGGAAATGTCTAGTTTACTTGGATGACGTAATTGTGTTTGGAAAAACCTTTGCAGGCTGTCTTAGTAATCTGGAGGAAGTCTTAAACCGAATCATGTCTAACGGTCTCAAATTGAAACCAAAGAAATGTAATCTGTTTAAGAAGGATATTAACTACCTAGGACGGATTATTTCCACCGAGGGGGTTAAGGCTGATCCGGAAAAGATCAGGAGTGTAACTGAATGGGAAGTGCCCAGGGGTCCTAAAGATGTGCGGTCCTTTTTAGGATTCTGTTCATATTATAGGGATTTCCTGCCGGGATATTCCCGGGTAGCCTATCCGATCCAGTGTTTGTCACACTGGACACCCGGAAATAGGAAGGAAGAGTTCCCCTGGGGGAAGGAACAGGACACGGCTTTCTTAGCAATAAAAAAGTTGTTTGTCGAGACCCCGGTGTTAAAGTATCCCACCCCGGATGGTCATTTTGTATTGGATACGGATGCTAGCAATGAGAGTATTGGGGCCGCCCTCAGTCAAGTCCAAGGCGGAGTGGAGGTTCCCATTGCCTTTGCTAGTAATACTATGAGTAAGACTCAGCGAAATTATTGTACCACCAAAAGGGAATTGTTGGCTGTGATAGTGTATACTAAAAAGTTCAAACATTTCCTTTGGGGGTCTGATTTTACGCTAAGAACAGATCATTCCTCTTTGAGATGGTTATTAAATTTCAAAGATGCGGAGGGAATGATTGGACGTTGGCTAGCACATCTTTCCGAGTTCGGTTTGGAGCAAAGTCAGATCCAGCATAGAGCTGGAGTGAAGCATATAAATGCTGATGCACTTTCCCGACGTCCTATCAGGAAGTGTGAAAACACCAACTGTGATGACTGTGGTCAGCATCAGGCTGTCATAGCCGGAGCAAGGATACCCTTTGAGATCAAGGGAACTGGGGTTCTGGAGTGGTCCATGGAAACCATCCGGAAGTTCCAGGAAAAGGATCCTAACCTTAGCCGGTTGTTGGTATTGTTACCTAGGAAGATACGGCCCCCGCGGCCTGAGATTTCCCTGGAGAATCGGGAAATGAGAAGACTAATAGCTCAATGGGCAGAGCTAGAGGTCCAGAGCGGAATCATCTACCGGTGGAAGATTAATTCATCCGGTAGGAGAGTCCGGCAAGTGGTAATACCTTCCGGCATGAGGAGGGATGTTATGTATTATTGCCATGGACACCTGACCAGTGGACATTTCGGAAAAAAGCGTTCCCTGGAATGTCTGAAAAGGAGATATTACTGGCCAGGGATGAGTAGTGATCTATTAAGATGGATTGCTACTTGCCCGGATTGTTGTAAAAACAAACCTGGGCCTGGGATGGGCAAAATGCCTTTGTCCCAGGAGTTGTTTGGTGTAAGATTTGCGCGAGTCGCCATAGATATTATCAGTGGGTTTAAAACTACCCCTGAGGGTAATACTTGTATGATGGTCGTCACTGACTATTATACTAAGTAAACGAGAGTGTTTCCATTAGCGGATCACAAAGCGGCAACCTGTGCAAAAGCTTTTGTTAAAGGTTGGGTATTGCATCTTGGGGTTCCCCTAATGATGCATAGTGACCAAGGTCGGGAATTTGAATCTGATCTTTGGCAGGAAATGTGTCACCGATTGGCGATTTGTAAGACGAGAACAAATCCCTACCGGCCACAAAGTGATGGAATGGTTGAGAGATTCAATCGTACATTGATTCAGGTGTTAAAATCCCTGGTGAATGATAAAATGGACGACTGGGATGAGCAGTGTGATTATGTATGTCATGCATATAATAGCACTGTCCATTCTAGTACCTCCTGTTCCCCGAATCTGTTAGTTTTCGGGGAGGATTTGATAATGCCCGCTGACCTGGTATTTGGGGTGGTAGGAATGAACCCGGAAACCCCCTGCCATGTTATGTTTGTGGAGTCATTAAGAGATCAATTCAAATATGCTTATGAATTGGTGAGAACTGAACTACAGAAGAATGCCACCTGGAGGAAGACCGGCTATGATCTAGGCCTTAAGCCGCGACGATTCAAAGTTGGTGATCAGGTAGTAAGATTACATGAGCCGTTATCGACTCTGAAACTTGCTAGTAATTGGGACGGGCCCTTTGTGGTTACCCGTATAGTAAGTGACAGTACTGTAGTGATCCGTTCATTACAGGGGAAGATGTATAAATCTAATGTAGCTCGACTAAGAGAGTGGAAGGGGAGAGATTTGGCCCTGGACTCGTATGAGTTGGAGGTTGATACTTTGATAGAGGAAAGTGAACAGCGGAAATTAGTAAAGGAACCTCCCCGGAAACGCGGAAGGCCGCGGAAGGAGGTTTCCCGGAAACTAATGGTGCATAAGCCCGTCATCCCAAAAAGATCCGGGAAGAAGGCGGCTAATAAAGTCTCGCTGGCTGAAGGGAAAAGGAGCCGGAAGAGTGTGGTTAAGGCTAAATCCACTCTGGAAAAAGCGTGTCCTAGAACCAGGTCTAATGTTATGCCTAAAAACATAAGACGCAGTCCCCGGTTACTAGCTAGGGACGGTATAACCTAAGCCGGTACACAACGAGTGTGGTGTCCTGTAATCTTGTTAAATATTTAAATGTTGTAATCAGTTATGTGTGGAAGTAAGTACGGTCGGAATGATCGTGATAGTCCCCCTGTCAAGGATCCCATGGGTGATGGACGGATAATCCGGTGAATGTGCTTTATTATGCCATTTATATATATTTCATTGATACTCTCGACGAGTTGACAGAGCGTAAGGATTAACACGTGGAATGAGGGTACCTGTTTACAATTGAACGCGCGGTGACCTGGTTCCAAGGAACTGGGTCACGGGACGCGCGGGGTTGCGCATGCGCGGTGGCGCGCCTTATATAAGGCACGCGGTTCGGCGGGAATCGCCAGTTGGGGTTGAGAGGAGGTCCAGAGCAGACATGAGGGCTCGGACACGACCATTCTTACAGTGGGGAGGTGGACCCCTATAATCCATCAAATACACTTTTCTTGAGTGTGACAAACATGTCTTCCGAGACAGACCACCAACAGGTGGACCCTCTTGGGGAGGGCGACTCCGCTAGCGGAGGGAATGTGGTTGATAATCAACCTGACCTCGTGGACCAGGAATCTATGGATTTCCTGGGACAAGAGGGGATAATGGACGTCGACGCTGACTCTCAGTCACCGCTACGCCCTGCTAATGTCGCCGCCAATTACTTGGAAGGGCTAGACATTGAAGCCATCAGCCCCGCTGACGGTCAAGCTGATACCAGCGAAGCTGAGTATCAGGATCCAGGTCCGTTGTACCATGGAGAACCGCCGGTGGACGTTGAAAAACCCCGCCCGGCAGTGCCCACACTAGCAGGCTTCATGTCCAATTACGATGGACGTGAAGTGGACCTGCACGAGGACGTGCTACGACTCACGGCGGAGGGAGCTCCCCGCCGGATTGACCCGCTAACAAGGCAGGCGATATTGCTCTTCCTATTAGTGGAAGAGCAGGAAGAGTTGCCCCCGTACTGGTTTGTGTACTGGGAGGCACTCCAGAAAGGACTACTCGTATGCTACTGCTTACGACGAGCTGTCTTCGATTTACATATCGCAGACATCAAGCGGTTAATGCCAGCACTCCCAATTCTGTCCCTAGACCCGAATTGTGGAGTTGTGGTACCGGGCACGTATCGGGAAACTCCGTGAACCGAAAACCCGGAAGGAGTACGGAATTGCTGCCGCTTGTACGCAGGGAGTAGTCTCGTACATCCTGGATGTAGCCACTATAGAGGCCTACATGGATACTCACAACCTCAAACGGAATATTGCCATATCTTGTTTGGTGGATGAGGCGGTTCGGACAGTACGAACCAGATCTTCCAGTTCCGGAAGAGAAGGCGCGAATAAAAGCGCTGAAAGCCACACCTAGGGGGCGTGGTAGTAAAGGTGAGAGGGGAGCCTCGAACCGGTCGAGCTCGGCCGACAGTAATCAGTCGGACGAGTTTGTCCAGGAGAGAGGACGTCAATCTCGCCGGAACGAGAAGGCAAGGCTAGCTAACTTGCCGGATTCTGTGTTAGCAGAAGGATTACCGGAACAACCTTCCGGGGAACAGCCCGTCATCCCACGGGCTGAGGAGGTTACGGATGAGGCTATGGACATAAACGAAGCCAATACTCCGGCACCCTCTACCACGGGAGTCACCATCCCCACCCCGGCCCTTGTGGCAGAAATGACCGCCGCAGCGGGTGCTGCGGCCGCCGTTGCGGCTGCGCTGGTAATCAACCCAGCTCGTCTCAGCCCTCTCCGTAGTCCGGCTCATTCGGATGCGGAGGAGGGAGAGGTTCCGGCTAACGCTGAAGAACCAGGAAACGACCCGGAGGACCCCATCCCGCCTAATGACGTGATGAGGCGAGTCTGGCAGAACGCGAATAATAAGTTCCGCGTGTTTATTCCCAATTCGTGGGAACAGTGTCCAATTGGCCCTACCAATTTTGGATGTCCACTCGCGACCAACTGTAAAGGTCAGAGTGACGATGAGGATTGGATCCGGAATACACCCCGGGACCGTCCTCCGTCTGCTTTTTATCAGCAGTGGCTAGATCAACTCAGGATCCTGCCGGATACTTACTACAGTAAGGAGCAGAAAGAAAAGCTTCTTTTTGCGAACAACCGTTGGTATAATCAACGGGAAAGGAATTGGTGCCCATTCGCCACGTGTGTAAACACGATAGGCACCGACAGAATCGTGTTTGTAACAAAGCAACGGTTCCTGCGACACCTCTGTGAGAATCACATGCACCACTGTGTGGTGTACCACTGTGATATTACAGTAGGTAGAGAGTCACAACTGTGCAACGGGTGTCTAGAACCCCGTAGAGGTGAGCTCATGCGCCACATGAAGGATTGCCATAATATGGGAA
Organism: Harmothoe impar; assembly: GCA_947462335.1. Classification (NCBI taxonomy): domain Eukaryota; kingdom Metazoa; phylum Annelida; class Polychaeta; order Phyllodocida; family Polynoidae; genus Harmothoe; species Harmothoe impar. The sequence continues at coordinate 55,829,880 of OX381717.1, forward strand.
TCAGTGTAGCTCGCAATCGTGTGAATGCGCTACATGATGCCGTCTGTGACCAGTACAAGTCACTAACGGACGATCAGAAGGCTAAAATCCGGCCGGCAACTCCCTTTTTCTGCGGTAATTTCCGCCAGCCGGAAACCCGGGGTGGTTCCCGGGGAAGGAGCCGGTCTGCCCGAGACCGCTCTCGGTCTCCTGCGGTCTCTCCCGGACCAAAACGGAGACACGCCGGATCCACTTTGGAGGAACTCGATAATTCCTATTATGGGAACTATCAGGCCCCGGAAGGTCGCGAATATTATCGCGAGTATCCAGACCCGCTGTATACAGACCGGAAAGATCGGAAACGTGATTCCGGTGGACATACGGCGGCGGCTACCAACATGGAGTACCGTACTAGACGTCTGAGCAGTTCAGACAGTGCCACCAGTCAACCTGACTGTGGAGGTGCCCGGCCTAAGGAAAGCCCGGCTACCAGAACAAAGGCTTCCCTGCCTTTGACGTACCATCTGGGGACAACTGCAAAACCTACCCCCAGGGACGTCCGGTCTCCCACCACCCCAACCCGGGATATGCAGAGTTTGACCGTGAAAACTGAGCCCAAAACACTGATCTCAGTAGTCACTCCTCGGGGCATAACTGTCCCGAAGACTGCAGCGGCTGTGAAAGCACCGCGAGTGGATGTAAAACCTGTGATTCCTGTAAACCAGGAGCCGGTTGTCATCCAGCCAGTCGCGGGGACCTCCCGCACGGAAACTACCGGTGGCGTAAAATTAAAATACGTCCCGATAGTTAACTACTTCTCTAGGGAAGAGAAGGCGAGCTGCGAGGTGGGACAGCGAATTGTTACAGAATTCCAGGAGTCCCAACGACAGCTAGCGGTGGAATACAACACCAAGATGTTAGGCCTGTTTACGCATGGTCTAAAGATTGCCCATAGGGAGGAGAAAGCATTGGTTGCTGCCGGCAATGCTGACTACTTGGCTAGAAAGTCAAGGGAAGCTGCTACAGGCCAAAAGAATGCTGAGGCCGCAGCAGGTTTCGTTCGTCAGGAGAACGAGAAGTTAACCAAACGGTTGCAAGATATGAACGTAAAGTTTTACGGGGTGTTTGGCGTGACTCTCGATACCTGGGATGGCACGGCTGAGCACACGCTTGCCTTAATGAGGGCGAGAGATGAACCATTAGGTTAAATACTAACAGAAGGTTCGGAGTCTATTTCTAATTTTTTTAGAAATAGAGGAGGAAATTATAATAATTTCCGGATAGATTAATTGTTCTTTCAGTTAATCAGACGTCATAATTTTTTTTATGACGGGGTTTCCCTTCTCAAGGGAAAGAGGGGCATCTTTTTAGATGCATATGGACCAACGCGGTGGGAACCTTCCGTGGAAGCTCTGGACTTACCTAACTACTCAACTCTCAACTATAGCCGACCCGATGGGGAATCAGGACTCCACCGGGAAGCTAATAAGCTAACGTCCCTGAATCTAACTTTTGGGATACGTTACCATGATGTGTTCCTGATACTATTATGTTGTGTTATAAACTGTTCCCGTCCAAGGATTACGTGTCAAACAGACAATGCTCGTGGTTCCAGTTCTACTTATATATATCATGAACATTCCTGGAGCTAGGATTACGTGTTAAACGGACAGTACTCGTGGTTTCCAGCCGGATTATAGTTATATATGTCATGATCATTACTGGAGCGAGGACGGGATACTTAGCGAGCTGTGTACATATGAACTTACCTTCGGGTGATATTTATCCAAGAAACAGTATTAAGAAGAGGAGAGCACCTTACTCATTCGTCTATTAGAAGCGGAGAGCACCTTGTCCACAACTAGATCACCAGTAAGCTATATTTAATTGTAAGGGTTTCCGGGTACACTGCCAGGTTACTCATTAAAACGTTTTTAATATATAAATAAGTCATTATTATGTGATACATATCACCTCAGGTGTTCCAATATGGTGTTCTCATACTTACCATATGAATCGGGTTTCATAATATGCTATAAATGAAAATTGTATGATCTGATAAGCTCGGAAACGTGGCTACCAGTAATGTTTATATGAAGTCGTTAAGACTATGTGTAGATGCTAAATATACCGTAAGGTATTGTCATGTGTGTTGATTCTGTTGTATGTTGCGAGAGGTATTAATATTTCCGGTTATATAATCGGATTACCCGGCTTAAAACAAAGGCTGTGGTTACTGTTATCCATTGTGTGAATGTTTTCATTAAATCACAAATCAATGTAAGACGCTGGTGGCTGTGAGTCCTTATCAGGACTGGTTTTTAATAACTTTTCTGTTCAACTTAAATATATACACACCCCACGCGCATTTTTTTAATGACCAATTAAGGAAACTTCATAAGGAAGTCATATCGAAATGTGTCAAGCCGTTCGATTGTATGTATGATATTATATTTACTTGTCATAAAACATACCTAAATCATCCATTATGGTTGCTATTACAGTGTAATGCCATATTTATATTGAGTTTGATGATCTCGCTTGTGTAGTATGTCGTGATAATATGTTAACGCCCCTAGTTACTGTATAGACAATAACTGTAAAGTCGTTGGTCTAAAGTGTTTTCTATAAACTAGGAAAACCGTATATATGTTTGTTACCACCTAGTTTTGTCTAGGGGGGGTAGTGTAGGGGCATGATATTACATATTAATCTCATACACGGTATTTCCGGGTAACGTCTGTTTACTCGGCTTCTCCACCTGGAGCTAGTGCACACAGTTCCCGGGAGAGGGCGCAGGTCCTCTTCAGGTAACCGTGTGCCACTCTCAGGTGGGCGGCCGACCCACCCACCTGGCCACGTGATCTAAGAGCCGGTGTTATATAAGACCCGTGTGTTTACCTGAAACGACAGTCAGTGCAGGCCCGACTGACGAGAGACTTCACATGTCCAACCGTGCGGACAGAGTTGTATGCTAAGAGTTGTATACTGACCGTTTCCTCTATTTATAGAGAAACCTGATTTACCTGTGTGTATTAATTCTACACTGATCGTTCCCTAGTAAAGGAACTAGCGTTGTTATTCTTGTGAATAAAGACAGATATATTCTCGCACCTGGAAACTGCCGTGATCGTTGTTCTTTAACCTAGAGTTAACTACGAACCACCACACTATTTTGAAAAATTGCCTGAACGGCCCAGGAAAGTGAGAAAAAAAATTCACATATAAAAAAAAAAATCTTTTTTTTTGGTGAGCCTTGACGGCCACCGTAGGCCCTCCGTATCTTTTTTTTATTTTTATTAACATACGGACCTTTGAGCAGAAATGCAAAAATGAACAGAAACGCAAAAATACAACATACGGACCCTCCATATGATACAGTGAAACGCTTCCTCATGGGTAAAATGGAATCATTATAATTGTGTATAACCATAATGATAATATGTTGTTAATGTAGCTGAGATACACCTCTTATTCTATCAAGTTTCATTAGATATTGAAATACATGCCATATGATTTTGATCAAAGTGGTGATCCTATTTGGATAAAGCTCTCACCTTCTTGTACACATAATTTCATCAGGCCTACACTACCATGGTAGGAATCTTGGTGAATTATTTGCCTACCCACAACAGCAGAGCGTGCACTAACAGATCTCTGCCATGAAACAAACCTTTTTTTCTATTTGGCCCTATCTATATATTTATCTTTTTTAAAGAGAAAAAAGTGATATGGCCAAAATATTTTTGATATTGTGTGAATATGTGTGAATATGTGCCACTTCTTATCCTATGGTGTTTGGTTTGATATTGTGCCAATCAGTTACATAGAACAACAGTCACACAAGGTGCACGTTCCAGACACTAATTCAAACTAATTTGCTGGGCAATCACAACAGATCATTATAGTTAGGGTAGACTGACCTAAAGGTAACCAGGTACCATGAGATGTCCACCTTAATTATGTAATTATTCGTGTTTGGCATTGTACTTATTCTTTCCAGAAAGGACAAATGTCACTTAAAGTGTACTATGATACACAAAAACAGAGCTTATCATGAATGAATGACTACAAAATTGAGGGGGTCATCTCATGGTACGTGGTTATCTTAAGGTCAGTCTACCCTATGGTGATTACTTTTTAACAGGTAGGTGTATCTTCAGCAAAGAGTGGTACTGGTTTCGGGTTTCTTGCCTTTGATAGTGTCGTTTGGAAAACAGTAGCTGTAGCAGAGAAAACGGAGACCAATGAAATCTTGGAATTCCTTGATGAGTTCAAAGCAAGAATGATTCGGCGCCCTACAGGTAATTACCAAATGAAAAACTGCAAAGAAAGTAAACCCCCCCTCCCCACCTCTCTCTCCATAGGGGGTTAGGTTACTATGATATCCTCCATAGATATGTCTACACAAACTCAACAGTTAATTGAGAGTCAATGAGGGCCAATCAAATTCTAACTAACATCCACGCATGTGATATGTAGTAGGTATGGTACTTCCACAGCCCGGTCTGCACTATAGTGCGTTTTCTTAAATGTATTATTGGATAAATGATATACCACACCTGGGCACTCTTTAAATTGGTGGGGCCTATACCCTTGCACACTTAGAAGACAGGACCTTGTTCAATATCCTATTTTAGTGCTTAAGAAAAGTGGAGCGTCATTTAAACATGTCGCATTAGTACAGGGTCCAGTAAACATAGTTAATACATTTTCCCTGGCGGTCTTAATTTTCACCGGGACTGTACGGTCATAAGCCAAAGCCATGACTGAGGCTAATACGCATACAGCACTGTACATACCTATCTCACTTATCCCACAGTCGATAGCATTGAAAACAATATATAAACCCAGTACTCTTTTTATTTTTGTCCTCACAGCCAAATATTGTATAACAGACAAACTGACAACTCTCGCTCATTTCTGTCAATTGTCTGTTAGATTAGAAATGCCTCTAACCTTTGAAGTATCTATTTTGAAAAAATGTAGTAATGAACTAACAATGCTTATTGTTACAATAGGATGAATAGAATAATCGCATAGATGAAGGCAGTAAATGGCAAGTGTGATCAATGACACCATTTAGCATCTCATCGGTTCTTATCATTCAGAAACATACTATGAGGCTTGGGTTGAATAAGTTCCCTCTCTTTGAACACATTTCTTTTTTCCAGGAGGAACTGCCCCATCCACTGCATTTAAGGAACTTAAGAACCTAATTACGACTCGTATCTTTACTCCTCAAACATCAATGGCAAACAGGGCATCTGCTATCATCTTTCTTTCTGATGGTAGGTGGACATTATAGATTCATCAATGACATGATCCCATCACTTGTGATCGTTGTTGAAAGGCTAACTTTCAAACGAATGCTGTAAGCCCTGTCTAAAATGTTCAGCATGGGAACCTTTGATGTTATAAGTTTTACAGTTTAAGTTTTTTACGTTATCAACAACGTCCCTGTATAGGGCTTCTTGTTTGTCATAGAGATAACTATGTGTGCCGGTGTCCAGCAGTGGCCTCAGTCCACTTTAGGTTATTCCAAATACATACCCAGCAAACATTTAGCTAAATTTCACATATTTCTGACACATCCTGACAAAGGCCCGGGAAGACTAAAATTGCTAATCCTAGTCTTTTACAGCTTGTTGAAATAAACTAGTTGATTAACAGCGAACTCTTAACCCAGGCCTACGGAGGTTTCCTGATGAGGGTAAAGTTGTGGCCCCGAGGGATCCTACAGCACAGGAGTGACCAGACAGCCCCTCTGCATGATTGACTCAGGGTAAATCATCCCTGAGTAATATACGTCTACCAATTTTGCATTTTAAGACAATTTTGAGACATGGGAGAATCGTTGTCTTTCAGTTATTATTCGAGATAGACAAACGGGGGAAAAATGAAGAGATAGGCAAGATCGGGGGACACAATTTTCCCTCGGGCATTTTTTAAAAATCTCATTTTTTCTTTGAGATATTCAACTGCGATCTTTAAAATTTTTTTTTCTCTCTTTCGCTTCTATGTTAATGTACTAAAAAAAGCTACCACCCCTGCTGGGCACCCATAGACTTCAAGGTATTAACTTTTTGGGTGGAAGATAGAAATGGAATTTTCAACCATTCTGCTGCTATTTCTCTCTTCTACCCCCAAACCGGGCAAAAACTGGGCATATTATACCGAAAACATGGGGTGTGCAAGCTTTCACAAACAGTGGGTCAATTTGCCTATCACGGTCTGGGGAGGGGGGTGGAGAAATCTGTTTTCATTTCACACAAAGAGTGTCAGGAAATGATAAAATGGGAAGGACAACCACCCCCCCCCCCCCCACATGAAAAATATAAAAGTCATAATTTAGGGTTTTGGTGTACAGATTTGGTGAACAAGATTTTTTTTTTTTAAGTCTCTAGTACAACCCACACTCGCCAGGTCCATCTTGGACCATCTGTGATCATCCAATAGGGTCCATAAAGCATACGTAATTTTCGCACTGCGCGAGATCTCAACTGTCAACGTGTGCAGAGCAAAATTGTACCACCCATATCTTCGCCGTTTATCGTCCGATTGACTCACTTTTTGGTAGGGACAATAGGCGGTACATGCCCGCAGCCTGCAACTGTCGTCCAGACCCACCTGTACACCCACACCCACCTGCTGTCCCACACCCACCTGCTCACCCACACCCACCTGCTGGCCTGAATGGGAATGACATACATGTATGACACATGACTTGAGGGTACTTTTTAACAAGGAATTCATTTCTGATGCCAGAATTGACCAATGAAAGATTATAAGGGAGTACTATATCTAAGTACATAAGTTACATATCCATCTAACCCTGAGTCATCTGTGAGGCCACTCACACACTCAATCTTTCAACTGTCCTAATGGTCTTTCTCTAGACTCAAAACCAGTTGCATCAGTTAACATGTATCATCCACCAGTGGCTTATTAGCAGTGAACCATAATTATGAGTAACTGTTAACATATTAATTGAGGTCTTGAACATATATAATATCTTCTACAACAGGTATCAAGAACGAGGGAGGAGATCCTATAAAGATTCGGAACGAGCTTGTCAACCAAACCAAGTTACACGACCACGAGATTCATGTATACTGCATCGGGGTGGGCAACATCAACCTGCCACTCCTCAAAGCGCTGGCCACTGAGGGCAGCGACTACCTGGTGTTCCTTAGGGACCTGAGTGAGCTGAAAGAGGTTGTGGCAGAGCTCTACAGTGGAAATACAAGTAAGCCCCTGTTATTTAGTACTTGGGTCTAAGCTGATGTATATTTTTCCCTTTAAGATGGTCTGTCAGCAACTTTGGGTTCAGTTTGTTAGGCCTACAGTTGTACCTGTTAAATTCAATAGTGGGTTTCTGTAAGGCCCAACCAGTATCTGTCAAACCAATCTATTTTCTGTGTAAAAACCTGAGGTCCATTTCTCAATGGTGAATGATCGCACAGTGGCCAAACGATCGCTATCTGTGAGAATAGCTGGTGTGAATTCCATCAAACTATTGTAGGGGCACAAGTAATATGTGTAAACATGGGTTCATGGAGTCAAGGCGGGAAGTGCCTCCTCCGGACACTAGGTGGCAACACCTACGCCATGTCCTTTCAGTTATCCGGTAGTGGAGCCAGGCAGGGCACTCCAGACAGCGCTCCGGTGGAGTGCCACGTCGACACTGCTTGGTCCGCGCTCTGGGTATTTAAGAGGCTGAGGTTGGCTACCTCTGGGGGTTCGTCCCAGGACGAGCTCAGACCCACACCCTTCGATACCTTCAATACCTTTCGATCACGGGGCACCTACACCCCTCCCACTCTCTGGCTCTTGCACCAGCTCTGCTGGTACAGGACCAGATCATCCAGCTCTGCTGACTTCGAACTAAGCTAGAACGCTATCTGTACACTTCTAATGGTTATTGATTGAACTGAAAGATCCTGAATCTTACCTTTGAGGCCGTAATTGTGAGACTGAATAAAAACCTGTTGCATTCAAACCGAATTGGAACCTGTGTTCGCGTGATACTTTCGCAACCCCTACATTGGTGCCGTGACCAGTTCGGGTGAAAGATTGAATAGCACAGTTGGTTCAAGTGAACATGGCTGAACAGGCAAAGGGTGGAGCTGTACTTCACCTCATTTCGAGTCCGGATCCGGAAGTAGTTGCGGCCCTAGAGAAACACTATGGGCCAAGTCGTTCGAGTTCCACACCAGAACCAAGGAGAGGCAATCCTGATTCTATTCGAAAAGATCTGGGGTAAATCCTAGAGGATTCATTGTTCGAAACTGCCGGCTCCAATGTGGCTCCAATGCCAACACAGGGCATGAGCATGTTGCACGCTGAACGACACCAGAGACAGGAAGTTACACGTCGTCACTTCGCAGAAGAAAAGAGTCGGTTCGAAGAAGCAAGAATTGCGGAGATGGACAGGATGAATGCAGAGTTCAAAGCCTTGAGTCATCGAGTAGCACAACTCGGTATGAAGAATAAAGAGTTGGATAGCGAAACGATGGAGAAACAAGGTCGCCTAGATTCGACAAGAGCAGAACTTGTACAGATGGAAGATCAATTCTCCCAACAACAAGATACCCTGCGACGAAGAACTGAAATCCTTGAGTGGCGTCAAAACCAAGCCATACAGGATTCGGATGAACTCCATGAGACCTTAAGGGAGGCAACCAAAGCCATGCTGGAAGAACGTGAGACTGAAGCCCGTGAACTGGAGGAATTACAGTCAAGAAGAAAGAAGGAGGGTTCTCAACCCGGTTTAGCCGGATTCGATCATGTGAATGATGGGGTCTATGACTCATCATCTGGTGGGGGTGACGTTCCCCCATCCAGAGGGAGAACCAGACGGGTGACCATTAACACAGGAGGTTCGGATGGAGTTGGTAGGTCGTCTGGCCATAGACAGACTACAACGCCATATGATGATGGGAATTCGAATCCCGGCAGCCGGTCAGGTTCTTATGACAGAACCAGCCGTTTCGGTTCTGACGACAGATCTACATGGTCTGATCCAAATGAACGTTCCAGCTCCTCTACCAGGAGGACAGGGAGATCTCCACTGCAGGTAGACGAGTGTCTCGGCGTGAATCAATGTCCCCAGGGATGAAGGTGATTTACGATTCGAATCCCTGCATTGCTGATATGGGAGTCGATTGTGTGAGCAGACATACTGACAATGCCGACATCGTAGATTGGAGCGTTGAGCAGTCCCGTTTGTTACACAGAGACAACCATAATGCTGCAAGACGCATGGCAAGCACTCCAACTCCTTTCACTGGCAGACAGCCATGGCAGGAATGGTTTGCGGACTTCATGGATGATATGAGGTACAGCCGTTGGTCTGAGCAGGAATCGAGCGCTCAGAAATGGGCCTGGCAAGTTAGCTGTTTCGAGATGGAGAACGATGCATGGTACCAGATCATTTACCCAGTTGGTGGAATGCGCCAGTTACCTGATCGGTAATGTGGGTAATGAAGATCCGCTCCGTTTATTTTGAAAGAGGACTCAAAAGCCAAATGAAGGCCAAATGAAGGCGGGCAGGAAAACATCTCTTGCAACCTCTGGAACCACAAGCGCACCTTCGACTACACCCTCAACTCCTAGTTCTGTGGAAGAACTTCTGTTATGGTTGACTGACATGACTTCCAGAAATCAGCAACCTGCAGTGAGGAATTCAAAGCCAAGGGTGGATAAAACTACCCGAAAGTGTTATAGATGTCAGGCACTGGGACACTTTGCAGCAGAATGCCCAGCTGAGAAGCCAGTGCCGAAACCTGAAGATAAGAAGATGGAAAACTGGAGGGGGTTGCTCATGATGGCAAGGAAGTAACCCCTAGCGTGAATGTGTGCCAGCTTGTCACCAACGGTGCAAACGATGAAGTCCGAGGTGCAGAAGAGACTGGAAGCTTGGAGGAGGGACCTGATCAGTTCCTTTCAGGCATGTCCAGCGAATCCAGTGAAGGAGACGTCTGGGAAGGAAGTACTGGGGAAGCGGCAAATTGGATACAGGAGCTGGAGATGGTCAGCAGTACCCGATTGTCCCAGGATCACCCCTGCCTGAAACACTTGAAGCGGCGGGGGGTGGATCTTGGTGTTACCAAGGATTTCGAACGTTTCACCGTCAACCCATCACCACTGGATGGGAAAAGATGGTATTTGACTGTAGCAGTGAAGGGTAGATCTGCGGAATCTTTGGTCGATACTGGAGCTAGTCACTCTATTATCTCAAAAAGATTCCATGATCTTGTAGCTGAGAAGCCGGATAACTTCAAAACGAGGGTAAAAGCTCATTCAGCTACTATTGCTGATCTGAGTGATGATGGCATCATTGGATTAGATTTCGCTGCATTGTACGGGGCAATGTTAGAACCTTGTAAGGGGATGTTGAAGATAGAGCATCCGTATAAGATGGCCGTGCAATGCGTGTTGAGAAAGGTATCTTCTGTAGCCTCGGCGGTACAGACGGTCAAGATACCTCCAGGACAGACTTGTGATGTTCTGTTTTCGAGTGACAGTATCTTCCGGGACCAAACGGTGGTAATCAAACCCGATGTGGTGAGATTAGCGTCCATTGGACTCGAGAGTGCAGATACTTTTGTTGGCAGCGGCAGCAGGAATGTTATTCCTATTTCGAATCCTGGAGGTGAAGTCCGATATCTGATGAAACGTACTCCCGTGGGGCAGGTGATCGTTGCACAGGCAAGCACCAGTTTACTCTCAGAAGATACCAAACCGAGCCTTGGAGGGATATTCGATTTGCGTCCAGAACTTCAGAAGTTGGTGGACGATTCAAACTTGGTGACAGGGGACCAGAAAGATCAGTTGAGTCGATTATTGATGGAATACGATGTAGCCTTCGGGGAACCCACTGGGTTGGGCCAAACTGATATGGTGCTACATTCCATTAATACCCAGGATGCTGTACCTTTCAAAATCCCTTATAGACGCCTACCTTTGAAGAAGAAATTGATGGCAGAGAAGGAAATCGCTGATCAGCTGAGATTAGGGGTGATTGTTCCCAGCACTAGCCCCTGGTCCAGTCCTGTTCAGATGGTGACTAAGAAGAACGGCACAATTCGCTTCTGTATCGATTATTGAAAGTTGAATAGTTGCACGAAGAAAACCTCCTATCCTCTACCCCGTATAGACGATACTATTGACTCCCTGGGCGGAAATCAATGGTTCTGTACGTTGGACTTACAGTCTGGATACTGGCAAGTTGGAATGAAGGAAGAGGATCAGGAGAAGACAGTTTTTTCGAGCCATGTCAGTCTTTTTCAATACAATGTAATGCCGTTCCGGTTGTGTAACGCCCCTGCAACATTCGAAGCCATGATGGAGTCTCTGTTGAATGACATGTGGAAGGAATGTTTGGTGTACCTGGACGATGTGATTGTATTTGGGAAAACCTTCGAATCCTGTCTGGCTTGTTTAGCTAAGATATTCAAAAGGTTGAGGATCAATGGTTTAAAACTAAAACCAAAGAAATGCAACCTATTTAGGACTTCAATTAACTATCTTGGTAGGATAATATCCACTGAGGGCGTTAAGGCTGATCCAGAGAAGTTAGATGTTGTGTCAGAATGGGAAAAGCCAGAAGGACCTAAAGACTGTGAAGCCCATAAAGCTGTGGTGACTGGAGTTTGGATACCATATGATGTGGGACACTCTAAAGCTATGGAGTGGTCTACTGAAACTATCAGGCAATTACAGAAGGGTGATACTGTCATTTCAAGACTAATAGAAAAGGTCTCTAGTGGTATCCAACCACAAAGACCATCCATTTCAATTGAAAACGGAGAGATGAGACAACTACTCGCTCAATGGGCGGAGCTAACAGTTGTTGACGGTATCTAATGTAGGTGGAAGATAACACCTTATAAGGCCAAACTTCGACAAATCGTGATACCCACTGCTATGCGAAGGGATATCATGTATTTCGTGCATGGACATCAGACTAGTGGATATTTTGGGAAGAAACGCTCACTTGTGAGACTCTCCAGATAGTACTACTGGCCTGGTATGAGTAAAGACCTGCTCCGGTGGATCTCTACTTGTCCAGACTGCTGTTTGAATAAGCCAGGTGAAGGCCTGGGGAAATTGCCACTAACTCAAGAATTGTGGGGAGTTAGATTTGCAAGCATAGCAGTTGATATCATTAGTGGTCTAAAAACCACTCCTGATGGTAACACGTGCATGATGGTAATCTCCGATTATTATTTGAAGTACTCGAGAGTGTTTCCTCTGAAGGATCATAAGTCCCACACATGTGCCCGTGCATTTGTGAAAGGCTGGGTGCTGCATCTGGGTGTACCTTTGATGTTGCACAGTGATCAAGGCAAAGAATTCGAATCCGAGTTATGGGCAGCAATGTGTCATAATCTTACTATATGCAAAACCAGAATGAACCCGTACAGACCTCAGTCTGATGGGCAAGTAGAGCGGTTCAACAGAACCTTAATACAAGTCCTGAAGCCTCTTGTCAACAGTCAGATGGATGATCGGGATGAACAATGCGAATTTGTGGTACATGCCTATAACAGTACGGTGCATGCATCCACAGGTTGTTCCCCCAATTTGTTGGTGTTCGGAGAGGATTTGATTATGCCTGCTGACTTGGTGTTTGGTGTAGCTGGGATAAACCCTGAAACACCTTGTCAGGTAATGTTTGTGGAAGCATTGAGGGATCAATTTAAATCCGCATATGAGATGGTTCGATATGAGCTGAGCAAATCGCCATCCTGGCAAAAAGTTGGCTATGATGTTGATTTGAAACTCAGGTCTTTTCGAGTAGGGGATGAAGCAGTCAGGCTACATGATCCACTACAGCAGCTGAAACTATCACCCAACTGGGATGGTCCATTCACTGTCGTTTGGATTGTTTCTGAATCAACAGCACTGATCAAATCATTGTTGGAGCACTTGTATAAATCCAATGTGGCAAGACTACGTCGGTGGCATGGTGATGTTTCAGCGCATTCGAAGTCCGGAGGGCATCCGAAGTCAGATGACACTGAGCGGAGGGCGACTACCCAGGAACGGCGTGGTCCTGGTAGACCTAGGAAAGTGGTGGGTGAACCCTTGCGTGAAGTGGAATCATTGCCTCCGGGTACTGGTTAAATCAAGAGGGGTCGTGCTAGGCCTAAAAACAATGTTACCGGTACTAAAATTCGAGCTTCTGGCAAGAAGGATAAAAAACATATAAAAAAGTCTCAGCAAATGAAGGTCTGAAGGGGAGGAGGGCTGTCCAATTGACTACTGGACATCTTATGGAATCTTCCCGGAAGACCAGGTCTAAAGAACCCGGATTAGGGTTGAGACGCAGTCCCCGGTTAGGCCAGGGTGCTGCTGTGACCCAATTTGTATACACAACAAGAAGTTCGATCCCATAGTGGTAGTACAGACCTAATTGCCGTCGAGTAATCAGGACTGAGGCGGTGCTGGGGAGTGAATGAACCAGAGGGTGGCAGACAGATTATCTGGCGGGTATTCTTATGTTACCCGTAATGACATTTGCCTACACTCCCTATGATTTCATAACCAGCGGCACCCACAGCCCTGTGGAATTGACCCAATAAGGACTTCACCCCAGTAAGCTACCCATTCGACTCGTGGCAGGAAAAGTGAGCGTCCCCCGCTGCGTTATCCGTTGAGGAGAAAGGGCTATCCGGTGAGGCGTGAACGCTGATTGGCTGACCTTTGATCCCGCGGCGGGCGTGGAACCACTAGACAAGAAGGGCGATCGCCATTTTGAAATCTCGCTGGGGCGAAGCGCTGCTGCATCTTAGAACAAATGAGGAGGAACGGGGCTTCTAATACCAGTAAGTTCCTGGAAAACCACATCATAGGGCGCCGAAAGATGGTTAGCTCCCCTTGTGCGTGTCATTAGGACACGTGGAAGTTCTGTTCCCACGTAATCTTCGACTCACGCTGTCAAATCAAGCGTGAGAACATCTTCGATTTTGATGGAGGAGGAAAACTTCTACACCCCCGATGACTTGAGGGCAGTGAACGAAAAGCTGAGACAAGCACTGGACGCTGTCAAGGCTGCTCCGAGTGCCCCTCTCACCCAGGCCCAGTCACGGAAGAACCCGAATCTGAAGAAGGGACCTGCCTCGAGGAACTCTTCAGCAGCCAATTCAGATGTTGACAAGGGTCAATTCGAATTACCTAAGAGCCAGAGACGCAAAGCCAAGAAAGCGGAAGCCCCACAGCCTTGTGTCCCCCACTTGCTACCACCACAAACCAATGCAATAAATATGCCACAGTGAGACTGGCAGATGTGGTTTCGAAAGGTGATGTGAAAACATCAGTCTCCGCTTAGACACAGGCTGGAGCCCCGGCTAAAGCTTTGACACAAGCCCCTCCACCTGCGTCTCCACCAATGCCCTCTGTGTCAGGGCATTAGAACCCTCCCAGTTACCATTCCAACTTCAGTGGCAGCAGCAACAGCCGCCCCAGTAGCAGCGGGGAGCTCCCACGAAAAACACAAATCAAAGGCTGAGGCCATGATTTGGCGGAACACCAATGAGAACTTCAATATATTCAGGCCCGAGTGTATTGAACACAGTAAACGATCCGGAAAAATGTACTCGTGTCCTGAGGCATTTGACTTCGAAGGCCTGTCTGATGACGAGGAGTGGCTCAGGTCAAGCACTGGGTCCACCAGCTCCTTTCGATGGACCGAGAACTGGTTCGAACGCCTCCTGGACTGGAGGCAATTTCCGGAATCCTACTACAACCATGAGGGCCGCCCCAAGATCCGGCGGGCCATGGCCATGTATAAACAAGGGGTAAACGAACTCTGTCCATCCGATTCTTGTGTCCACCATTATAAGCATGAGAACTATCCGATGCCCACCCCACTCCGGTTCATGAGGCACCTTGTGGAATGCCACATGCACCACAGAGCTGTGTACGTATGTTCGGACACCGGGAAGAGTAACCAGAAGTGCCATGGGTTACGCACACTTCAATGTGGAAGGATGATCGAGCACCTGATTCAGTGCCATGGCCAAGCCATGCTACTGGCCTGTAAGAATGTGATGGACATGCACGCCATGTTGGTGGCAGGTCTTAGTAAAGTCAATTTCAAAAACATCACTACTGAAACATTGCAGTTCGGCAAGGTTCAGAGTTCTAGAGCCTCAAAGCAGTTGGCCCACTTCGGACGTGCTGACCGGAGGGGAGGACTGCCCACCCACTCCCGGGGAAACGCTACAAATCAAGTCAAAGTCCTGCGACTTCCGAACCGGAGAGTAAGAGACAAAGTCAGACACACCGCCTCCCCGAGTTCCAGCTCCTGTCAAAGGAAGAGGAGTGACCATTGAACATCGGTCACCCCTTCAGGCGCTGAGGCTTGACTATGGCCCAGACTTCTCTGCACTGAGAGGTCGTTCGACTCTCTAGACCATCCGCACCAAGACCCCAGGGAACTTGGCCAGTAAGGCTGAGTACCCTCCTATCGATCCTCCAGGGCCAGAGCAGCAGACGCAGAAGGACTCCTATAAGGACCTGCCCTCTGTTCTCTGTGTGGAAGATGCTGTTCCACGCCCACATTCTAGGGATGTGGAGATGATCGAAGATTCGAAGAACTATGTCCTGCCCAATAAACTGGACCTGGGGGTGACCACCACCATAAAAACCCCTAAGGTGGTAACGAAGGTGACTTCCCAGTGTAAAGACAGAACCTAAGGTTCCTGTTTCCAAAGCCACTTCGAAGTCTCCACCAGTTAACACTACACCTATTGCTGTGAAGGACCCGGTGACAGTGACCACTTCGAACCCTGTGACTACTACACCGACCACCACTGCTCCAGCAGCAAAAACAAAAACTGTCACTACTCCTACGACTTTGACGACCACCACTCCATCCACTGTCCCTTTCAGGCCAGTTGTGAGGGTGTTAAAGGAGCAACCAGTGACCTCCGCCAACCCTGGCGTTTGGTATGAGCTTATGAAGAGCACTGACCATCTCCAACCAGTCCTTAGTATACCAAAGGACTACTTCAAACCAGTGACGGCCCCTGACTCTGTTGCTCATGCCGAGTTCTTCACGCAGTGGCTACTCAAACAACAGGCAGCCATGCGGCAGTGTGCTGCTAGTGTGGGAAAGGCATCCACGGACTATGCGATGGCTATGCAGTGCAAGGAGGTCGAGCGCTTGAGGGCCATATTCGAAAAGCAACGTTTGGACGACCAACCCAAGCCTGGCAAGGTTGCTAAGCTCAAAGAAGAGTTGAAAATGACTAAACGGGAGCTAAAAACAACCAAGGTGTACCAAAAAGCAGCCGAGGCCGCAGTAAAGGAGCAAGCCTCTACACTTCGAGAGCTGAACGTCAAGTTCATTACTGTGTTTGGTGTGGGCCTCACACAGTGGGATGGTACCCTGGATGAAATCCAGGACATTCTTAAGGACTTATAAGATGTTCGACTGTGTATTAAAATGTTTCGATGGTGTTATGGAAATGATTGTATTTACGAGTGTGAACATCCATGATTGATATCATGATTCGATGGTACTGACTATTTGTTGAAATATGTTTTCGATAATATTACCATGTTATGTCTTCGATGTCTCCAACTGTGGGTATGGGAGAATTCAACCGGTTTAGTAAACATTGTGTAATGTTTTTCTGAGATCAGTAATTATCTAACTTTGAGCAGTTGATACACATTATTGTGTTGAAGTCTATTGAACCTGTTATAACTAATAAACATAATGGATCATGATACATGATATATCCTCTAGAGAACACTGTCCTTATGGGTGAACAAAAGGTTTTCATCAACTACTAAATGGCATATTTCACAAGTACAAACAGTACTGTTCCTATTTGACCACTTCCCCTAGTACTCACTAGATGGCATGTGGGGCCTTGAGCCCACAAAATTGCCTTGAGCCCACAAAAGACTACCATTTTGTTAGCTGAAGGCTAACACTGGGCCTTCAGCCCACAAAAGTGGCTTTAAAGCACAAAAGCCTTCAGCCCACAAAAAAAAAGTCTTCAGGCCACAAACGACTTCAGCCCATAAAAAGCCTTCAGGCCACAAAACAAAGATGCCTTCAGCCCACAAAAACATATATACATACCATATGTACTGGTCTCACAGAGCAATTGGCATTCAGGTCGAACACCAATTGTACATCTTATATCCACCTGCCTTCAACTCACAAAACCTCTCATATCAACTTGCCTTCAGCTCACAAAACCTATACACTAATCTCACATAAGAATCTAGCCTCTAGCACCAACTTGCCTTCAGCCAAGAAACATTTCATCCTGATCTTATATACCAATCTAGCTTTTCATATCAACTTGCCTTTAGAGGCGTGAGATCAAAATATATCGGTTTTGTGAGCTGAAGGCAGGTTGATATGAGAGGCTTGATAGGTATGTAAGATCAGAATATATAGGACCAGCATGTATATATGTTTTTGTGGGCCGAAGGCATCTTTGTTCTGTGGCCTGAAGGCTTTTGTGGGCTGAAGGCTTTTGTGGCCTGAAGACTTTTTTTTTGTGGGCTGAAGGCTTTTGTGCTTTAAAGCCACTTTTGTGGGCTGAAGGCCCGGTGTTAGCCTTCAGCTAACAAAATGGTACTCTTTTGTGGGCTCAAGGCAATTTTGTGAGCTGAAGGTCCCACATGGCACCCTTGAGACAGTTTTCCACTGCTGCTGGGCTGACATCCATGGTTTGACAGGTTAGTTCATAATTCTGTCTCTATGTGGCATCTACGCAGCGTTTTTCCCCCCTTCTACGACACACAGGTAGCCAGCGTAGGTATGTGGTTAACTCTAGGTGAAGCTATGCTAATGGCTGACTTTGCCCTTGTGCACACAGGCTATGGACAGTGTGGTGTGCAGGGACACCAAGAGTTGTATACCGGGAATGTGTCAGACGTGTATGCCAAAGCCGGCACGTGGCGCTGGACGGGAGGACTCTACCTGTATGAAACGAGCAATCCCCCACCAGAGATGATAAACCAGCTTAAAAGATCAAAGGTCAGTGCCTATTTACACATATCAATATTACAGAAATGTGTTTTATAGTAAATAGGTTATCAAAGAACAATGATGTTGCACTTCCAGCATATTACATAGGCTGGGACTGCCACTTGAGATAAGCACTGATATATGTCCTATCACAATGAGTACCAGTTGTACCCTAATAATTCCGCAGTGAAGGCCTGCACGGGTCTAAATTGTATTCCGCTCGTGGTCTATAAGTACCTGTATTGTGCGAGCACCTGAATTGATCAGACCTCAAAATACATAACAGGGCAATACAGTATTCACAATACTTCTTGTTCTTCAGTTTCATTGTGGAGTCAGCCTGGTCAGCAAAGGACCAGACAGGACGCAGTCTGACTGGGCTCTTACTGCCGCCCACTGTATCATAAATCTCCAACCAGATAAGCTGCTGGTGAAGTTTGGTAAGTTCTTATATTTCCCCTATATATAAAACGGCATTAGTTGCATTCGCTGGTACCCCCAACTGGATTTTTCATTTCATATAATGTAAAATTCTACCCAGAAGAGGAGCTGCTATTGATGGGTTACACATAAAGTGGGAAATTAACCAAAATTATGATAGTAATATTGAATGTTTAGATAACTGATTAATAGTATTCAAATAGTAATATCTCTCCCTTTGTCTACCCATGTTTTTTTTGCTGTTGCGCCACAGGGAGCCGGAACAGCAGTGAGTATGATGAGAAAGGTACACTGGTGCGTGTTAAGAGAGTCATCCGACATGAAGACTACGATGGATCCACCATGCTGCATGACATTGCACTTCTGCAGCTAAAGGAACAAATCCCCTTTGCATATGACGTCCGCCCTGTGTGCCTCCACACACCCGCCGGTAAGCAGACTCATGACTCCCACAGGTAGAGTCTTCAATGCCCGGTCCCTGCACTCCCCATGGAAAAGGTACATCACCTGCGTTCCCTCTTCTCAAAAACACCCCCATATTCACAGATCTTTAGACAGAAAATGACCCCTTTTAAGGCTTTTTGTGGAAAAACACTGACTTTTTGGAGTAAAAATAACCCCTTTTTTTTGTCCAAACACTGAAATTTTTCCCAATGCCTTCTTTCTCCACGATTAAGAGAAATTGGTATTCAAAAGGAATTAATACATGTACTTATAATTTGAAGGATGAAGATCAGTAGTCAGTTGAAACAGCCTCCAACAGACACCCTTTTATTCAATTGCACAGAGTTGTAGTGGTTCGGAATCTCAGAAAAGAGAACAAGAACTTCAGTTTCCAGGTGTGAAGTTGAACAGAGTTTATTCAATGTATCCCTGTACAAAGAGTCTAAGCCTCAACCCGAAGGAAGAGGTGGAAGCAATGCTGCTTCTTTCAATTGTACGATTGGGTAGGGTAGCGCCAGGAGTCAGCCGGGCCTGCACTGACTGGCGACTGTGCGAGGAGGGGAGGTTTATATACCCCCTTCCGACGTGAAACCTACATGGTCACATGGTGGGCTTACTCCCGCCTGAAACGTGGTGCGCAGTACCCGAGAGAGGACAGTCGCCCCCTTCAGGATACTGCACACACTAACGCCAGGTGGGAACAACCCGAACTAACCCTCCTCGGTCACCTGGATGGAAATGGTTATAGTAGTAAACCCCTACACTACCCCCTCTAGACAACACTAGTGTGGTAAAAACCTGAGTAGTAGACTCATAATACTAAAAATAGTTTTGACAACCAGTAGTAGTTTGTCTATACACTATTCATAAAAGGGTTTTACTACAAATAGTCATATGTTATATATGATAAACAATATATGATTGAAATTTAAGGCATTACGCTGTCATAGCTACCTTCTGATATGAACTTACATTTAGTAAACCCGAAGTAGTTACCAAATGATATGTAGCTAACTTCCAACATAAAAAACATATATAGTCCTCATAAGGACCTTTTTAGGTCGGCGAGTGTAATCATAGCCATCATTGAAGAGACAAACTGCATGGAAGCTTCTGAAATTCCGTCCGTTGCCCGCATTAAATGGTTTAAGAAACAGGTATACATATTGGTGCACCACATTTTCAACTTGGGGTTTTCTTTGCAGTCAAAAGGGATAACAAGAGAGGTCAAGGGCGGCAAACTGTCCGAAGGAACCATTACCAGTCCTTAAAAGGACTCACAAGCCTAAAAAAATTATTTTAGAAATACATTATGACAACTGCTCTCCACACCAGAATCAAATATTTTCTTCACCTCCTTTTTCCGTAACAAAATATCTTTTCCGTCTTTGACTTGACTTAAAGCGGCCCCAATGCTTTCATTGCTAGCATCAGTATCCAGAATGAAATGCCCGGCGGCTGTCGGATACTTCAAGACTGGTGTCTCAACAAAGAGCCTTTTGATAGCTTCAAAGGACTCGTCCTGTTCTTTTCCCCATGGAAATACCTCCTTGCGCCTACCAGGTGTCCAATGTGACAAGGACTAGATGGGGTAACTCACTTGAGCATAGCCAGGTAAGAAGTCTCGATAGTACAAGCAGAATCCTAAGAATGAGGGAACATCCTTTGGACATCTGGGTCTCTCCCATTTAGTAATACTTCGGATCTTCTCAGGGTCTGCCTTCACACCCTGAGTCGAAATGATTCTGCCTAGATAATTAATATCCTTTTTGAACAACTGGCATTTCTTAGGTTTTAATTTCAACCCATTACTCATTATTCTCTGTAGGACTTCCTCCAGGTTGTCAAGACAGCCCCGGAAAGTCTTTCCAAAGATAATGACGTCATCTAGGTAAACTAGACATTTTTTCCAGAGAAGATCGCTCGGTAATGTTTCCATCATGGCCTTGAACATGGCTGGCGCATTGCACAACCCGAAGGGCATGACGTTGTACTGGCACAATCCGACATGGCTGGAGAAGGCCGTCTTCTCCATGTCAGCAGGTTTCATCCCCACCTGCAAGTACCCAGACTGCAAGTCTATGGTACAGAACCATTCATTCCCTCCCAAAGAGTCAATGGTCTCATCTATCCCCGGGAGAGGATATGAATTCTTCTTAGTCATCCCATTCAGCTTCCTGTAGTCGATACAGAACCGTATGGTCCCATCTTTTTTTGTGACCATACACACTGGACTACTCCAGGGGCTAGAACTGGGTACAATAACATGATCTTTAATCATCTTATTGATCTCCGTCTGGGCTACCTCCTTTTTCTTCAGGGGTAGTCGATGGTAAGGAATCTTAAAAGGGGAATTATCCCCACGTCAATTCCATGTAGGACCTTATCAGTCCGACCTAACGGTTCCCCCGGGAAAGCAAAGGCCCTTCGGCAACGTTTTAACATTGCCCGATGGTTTTGCTGTTCCTCTGGATCTAATTCCGAAGCGTCCTGAATTAGTTTCTCTAATTCCTCCCCGATCAAGCCCGTATCCGTCTGATCCTCCAATGGTAAACCCAAAATGCTGCTGGTGACCGCCTCTGCGAGTACAACCTTGCCAACTTTAGCGCCTTTCTGCAGGTATACCATATGAGCACCAGGATTGGATATGGGGACTAGGGTCCAGTGGGCGTTTCCCACCAACGTATCAGCCAACTCCAATCCGAAGGACTGAAGATAAGCTACATCGGGTTCTATAACCCCGGCCCTCCCTCTGAGTTCAGAGGAAGCACACATCACATGTTGTTCCCGGTGGAATCTTCACCGTCTGAGCTACACTTGCTACACTACTGATCACTCTCAGCACACATTGTGCCTTAATATCATAGGGGCATTGTATGGACAATTCACCTTCGGGTTCAACATCATTCCGAACAGGTCGGCAAAGTCCATCCTTATGATACCATCATCCTCGATCTCAGCGATTGTGGGGGAAAATACAAACTCTTTTCTCACCACTGAGATGCATAGGAAAGTAAGACCAAATGTCCGCATTCTGCTACCGTCGGCTGTGCACGCATTTACCCTCATTTTAAGGTCATCATTTGTGCCCAGTAGAAGAGTGTAGAACCTCCGGGGGATAATGGAGTGGCCATCACAGAAGCGGCTAGGTACCACCTTTTTCCTCCATTCAATGAAGGGTTACTAGTGATCTTTTGTAAGTCACTCTCAGTACCCAGATCTAATCCATGCCCTCTTATGTATTCCAGGCAAGGATGATCTGAGGGGAGCCTGGTTCCACACACCATTGCACTATACTCCTCTGCGTCAGCACCGGGTTTCCCTGACTCACTTCCCGAATGTATGACTGGTATGCTGTTGGCCCCGGCCCCAGGGTTCCCAAGCCGGGCCTGCTTGTCCCCCCTTTGTCCGGACGTCACTACTGAGTGTGACTCTACTCCAGTCCCGTCAGGAGTACTATGGCATATTTCCTTCGGGATCTCTGAGTCGCCCTCCTCAGGGATCCCCTCTAATTTTCCGGCCTCTTTCCGGAAAATTGCATGACTGGTTTGTCAGCCGTGCATGAGGAAGCATAGTGCCCCTTCTCCTGACATCTGTAACATGTTACAGTACTCAGCTCTGGTTTCACTCTTCTTTCTTGTTGTTTATCAAACAAAGCCGTCATGCGTTGCATCATGGCTTCTACCAATCCCAGGGACTGGTCTGATTCCAACTTCTTCGGAATATTAGATTCCAGCGGAATAGATGAGGTTTTGGTTTGGGGTTTTGAACTATCCCCAAGGGCTTTCTCTGGCGTTTTGCTAGAGGATGATTTCTCAAAAGGTTTCCGCCTTTTGCTGTCACCGGTCTTCTTATCCCGGCGTTTCCCACTGAATGCTACAGCACCGATGGTCTCGTCTCCTTCGGAATCCCCATGGTCACGTGGTAAACCATAGTGCGCAGTACCCGAGAGAGGACAGTCGCCCCCTCCAGGATACCGCACACACTAACGCCAGGCGGGAACAACCCGAAATGGTTATAGTAGTAAACCCCTACAGAGTGAAGCTTAAAAATACCCCCTTTTTTAAAAATCCACTGACTTATTTAGGAATTAAAACCCCATTTTCTCAATTCCTGGGACATTGGGAGAGAGTGAAAAACACCCTTTTCCCATGTTTTTGGGAACGCAGGTGCTGTACATGTACCATGGCAAGTGCAGGGACCGGGCAACAATGTTACTTGGACAGCAGAAGGCTTCCAAGAGCATGTCAATTTACACAAATACAGGGTTGGCAAGTAACTTGCTGGCATGCTACACACCAAAGGTCTGGGTTTAATGTTATTTAATACTCTTACAGATGACTACATAAAAGTGAACGACAAGGCTAAAATGACGGGATGGGGGTGGTGGTCGGAGAAAAACCATACAGTTCCGCATAATCTGAAGCAACTGACGGTCAGAGTACAGAGTAATCAGTCGTGTGAACAGTCTACACGTGACATGAAGAAGCCAAAGTTCCACTACCCCAACAACTTCTGTGCAGGTCAGTGTTTACCCTTATTCATGCACTATACAGAAGGCTCTTTGTAACCACCATGACTGCAACTCCTTCTGTTGGTAAATTTTTGACTAACTTTTCTTGAGGCAGTTTGCAGTGTTTGATCAGAGTACCAAAGATCAGGAACCCCAACTGATGCATGTTGTGAGTTACCATGTATGGTGGTGGCGCTTACATTGGCCTTCATGAGGCACGCATCAGGGTAGTCACTCTTTATCGGAAACTACAGAGACTGGTGGGCAAAGCAAGAATCATGCCATCTGTTACATTCTATGGTTGAGTCAATATAGCAGTTATAATAATAATAATAATAATAATAATAACTAAAAGAAAAGAAATCGCCTGCTCTTGCTTGCTGTCTTCAGTCCCATGTCTTAAAAACGCACTATATTTTAGCAGATTTACACCAACATTATCATCTATTAGACATTGTTGATGCCAAATAAATTGTGTTCTTGTCAGTCAACCCTCAGAAAAGTGAAAGGATTTTTTGACAACTTCTCCGTTGCAAATCCTCTATTTCTTGCTCCCTCGGTCTGGAGTTTCACCTACTTTGGTTTACTATTCCTGTCCTTAGGAAATGTAACTGTGGATGGCACGCTACTCGATGCCTGTAAAAAGGACTCGGGGAGTCCACTGGTTGTCTGCAAGAATAACGATGACTTGAAACGAATCTGTACTCAAATTGGTATGTATGACCTATGTGATATTCTCTTGCACACTGGTGTATTTCATACAAAATAAATGCTGCATACTGTAAATGTAGATATTTTCGCGTGTCGAATTTTCAGCCTTTGGCATCGTGTGATATGACCCAGCTTCAACTCGTGAAGTATGATGTGCATGTATGGCATGTATGGCGTGCAGTTTTGTCTTTATCCCTCTAGATGGAAACACAATCTCTCCCAATACACTATGGTGAAAATCATTGATTAAATATAAGTGGCTTCGGTTATAGTTGTGGTATCAGTAAAACAAAGAAAATGAAAATGAAGGGTGAGATTGTGTCACAATCTAAAGGGACAGTATGACCTGATGACTACGGGAGATATGCTCCTGAGACTACGAGATATATGCTATTTGTCAAGGCACACTTTTCAGTTCGTCCCAGCGTGTAAAATTTGTAAGATTTTGTAAGATTTCTTATTTCAGACAAGGTCATGGTTTACACTACGATTTTCAAGAGCTGAAAGCTATGTACATATAGACACATAAGGTATGAGCCAGCCAAGATGTTTTATTATGGGCATGGTGGTAGTGGGTT
Organism: Harmothoe impar; assembly: GCA_947462335.1. Classification (NCBI taxonomy): domain Eukaryota; kingdom Metazoa; phylum Annelida; class Polychaeta; order Phyllodocida; family Polynoidae; genus Harmothoe; species Harmothoe impar. The sequence continues at coordinate 55,854,553 of OX381717.1, forward strand.
TAACTATTAGTCTAGTAGAATAATGTATAGCAGAGAACAACTTTTTTTTATAATATGGAGCGTTGGCAACCTCTAAGCCAGTGTTTTTTAATAATCATGATCTATAGAGGGCATTGCTTGTGCAATGGACCTATCTTTAAAAGACATTTTAAACTCTATGTAAGGATTATGTTAAATGAACTAGGGGAAAAGGAAATAGAGCTATATTGGCAGTGCTTATGCACTGGACCATAGCTGTTATGACATCGTTTGTAGAGGATAGTGCTAGTGCACTATACCTGGCTTCTTGTAAATGTATGCACCATAGCGGGCAGTGCTAGTGGACTGTACCTAGCTTCTTGGGGTTGGTCATCCGTCTTCACCGTGATGTTTCTGTCAGCATTGCATTTTCTAGATCAAATTATGATATTATCCTGAAGGGGAGCAGTGCTGGTGCACTGTACACGCCACTTATGATTAATGTTAGCGTTAATGTTATATATATATATATCAATGAATAGAATATAAAATTAGGTCATGTCTTGGCGAGAGGGGGGCAATGCTAGTGCACTGGACCTACCCAGATCATGTACAAGAATAAGACTGTTAGACCATTAAGGCATGTCTGAGTTTAATGGCAGTAAAATCTATTTTGTCTATGGCTGTTTTGAACTTATCTCTAGAGTCTAATTGCTGAGTGGTTAGGTCTAGTGTATTCCATAACAGAGCACCCCTGTAAAGAGGGGATTTTTTGACTACGCGTAGTTTAGATCTGGCCATCTTAAAGCTAATCTTATTTTCAGCCCTTGTTCTCGGGTTTTCAGAGACAACAATGTTGTCTGGACACTTGGATAGCATGAATAGATGCAGCAGGAGCTGGGCATCTCTTCTCTTAACCAATCTAGGCATCTTACATTCTGCATGTAGATCATCCTCTGTTATGTCCCGGGGATTCCTAATTTTCAAGCTAGCTCTTAAGCCTAAGTTTTGTATAACTTGCAAACTTTTCTGATCCAGTTGTGTAGCACTGTCCAAAAGAAAGCTGCAGTATTTTAAGGAAGGGAGTGTGCAATGCTTATAGATCTCAAGACAGGTGTCATTATCAATAAAGTCACGTATCCTCTTTGTCCTATATATCTTATAGCCACTCCTTTTCCTCATACCAGCAAGATGAGCTTTCATTGTCAGGTTCTCGTCTAAATCAACTCCCAAGTAACAAAATGATTTGACTTTACTATGTTTTCATTATCAATATGGAGTATAGGGTCCTTTAAGACTTCAATTTTTGGTCTGGTGCCATACACTACTTGCATGGTCTTTTCACTATTAATAGTGAGGCGGTTTACTGCACACCAAGAGGTAATTAAGTCTAGCTCAGGTTGTCCCAGTAACTTGATATCATCTACCCCTTTCCCTTCTGTAATCATAATCGCATCATCGGCATAAAGGATGACCTTAGAATTATCCACAAAAGTAGGGAGGTTGCTGCCTACATGCACAGTGATATTGTAACGGCTTATTACGTATACTACATATAGGCTATTCACTGTTCACTAAAATTTACTGCCAGTGTTAGGCTATAAAACTATAATACACATTTATCGTACACCCCAAGGTGATGCAACGCTCCCTATAGTTAACTATTGGATCACGGTAATATCCTCAGTCTGGTGACCTGACCTTACCTTGCGAAACAAACATTTTGTGTAAAAATGAACAAACACCTTATACCCTTTTTACACTGGTTATTTCCAGGTATTGTGTCGGCTGGTGACGGCTGTGGACAGGCAGGGAAGTATGGCGTGTACACCAATGTCACCACCTACATTGACTGGTTGAACAGCAAGATGAACCAGCCCTAGTGGTCACACACGTGAGTTTACTTCATATGTGATCTATTCTCAGAGAGAAAAGATGACTCGCTTTGGAGGGAGAGTAAAGGGGTAGTTATCCAAAGGCAGTCAGGCAATGTTGCCCCTACTAAAAGGGGAAGTAATATATACTATTTAATGTTTGAAAATGTATGTTCACCCAAAGGGCATCACAGATTTTGAAAACTTTCTCATAGCTTCCATCTCCCCTTTTACAATTAGAGGCAGATTTTCATGTACTAATGGATCATCCCTGTCGCGAAAGAAAGAAAATAGGCTGGTCTGGCCAATTCGGATACTAAACGAAAAGCCTACAATCTGTAATACATTGGTTTTCCACTTTAGAGACTTCTCTGGATGATGGTGGCAGCAGAACCATGTGCCACGACAAGGACCCCATCCTTCACAAAGTGCACCTATACATCCCACCACCATGTGTTACACGCATGGATGAGTGTTTGTGTATGAAGCAGCTTTAAACATATCAATGTCAACTCAAGAAAAGAGGAGCCCCTTTCCATTGTGCTGACTCTCCCTTTTGATGTCACCAGATGAAGGACTCCCTTGTTTTCTTTACTATTTCTATAATGCATGATGACTTTCTTTATGTGAAAGTAAATATTAAACATTCCTAATGTAATGTAGAAGGTTATTGATACGCCTATAATCAGAGGAGGGTAGGAAGTATAAAGTGAAAAGGATCTACATTGTGGGAACTCTTTTTGTCATTCGACCTTTTAACATAATTGCAAGGTTACTTTGATATAGGCTTTGCTATTTGGTTACCACTTACTTTTTTTAACTTAGAATATAGATTAAAGGCTATAGTATAGACTTTATTTTACATTTTGTGACTGTAATTATCTTCAAAATAGAAGACTCATATGAGGCGATTATCATGACAATGACCATAGCTCGAAAACATATTGGAATACCATATTTGAAGTTTGCATTCCTTGAAAGGTGCCTCTCATATACAATGAGCACGAGTAATTATTTCGCAGTCCCCAAACAGAAAATTGTACCCAATCTAGTGTCGGCATGCACTATTTTTATTCATAAAACCTAGAGTATAGAGAGGTTAGTATTATACTCAAGAGATTTGTCAGTTTATTTCTTTTGAATATTGATGTATCATGCTTGTGTACATGGGTAAAATTTGACACTAGCGACACAGGCTACACTGGGCATTCTAAAAACGGTTTTAAAAACTGACGGGCAGAAATACATACATTCCTGATATATTCTTAATTTGCATGGAAAGTTGTGGTGTTTTGGGATGACGGCCTCGAAAATATTATCCCCATGTTTAGGCACATGCAGGCAGATTCCCCTCAGTGGTTAAAACGTATTTGGCCTATGAATGATGCACCTTGCTACCATTTTCACTTAAATAAAAAGTTGACTACTTCTCCTTACCTCGTGTTTCCCAGATTTGAACCAGGGACACACCTACTTTTTCGGTCTTTTGTAATTAGATCTAAATTTATTGACCCAGCAATACTTCCCCTGCACCATCAGCTATGTAAGCTTTACATTATATTATTTTACTTTGCAAAAGCCTCCTTTGGTGTGATATACATACTAAAAGAAAATGCCTAATTGCTGATCTTTTAAATTTCTATAGAATTTTGTACAATCATAAAATCTTGTATCAATGTATGCAATGAATCCCAGCTAAGCCTAATGTATTCAATCAAGTGAATTAGTCTATGACAACCACCCAGTAAGTAGACTCCAGTAAGGCAACACGTTTTTTATTCTTTGGGTTGCGGACCTGTCCAGGCATGTTGTTGTTGGAAAGATTTTTATTGGCAGAAATTCGATGAACAAGTCACGTTTTTCAATCAAAGCCAACTAGCCCTCTTGGCAGGGTGGTTCGTTTTTGGATATGGTGGAACTTGACACAATTATTTCAATGGTGGAGTTGGACTTTTCTAGTATGAGGTGGAACTTTGTGTTATATATTTAAAGAGAAGCTGAGTTCCATGTATTTATTCAATCCTTCATAGTTTTCTCTCGAGAAGCCTTAATAATTGTTCGATTAACAAGCCGTAAAAAATGAGATGCAGACAATTATATCCTCCTCCCACTCAGCTAGAATGAAACACTTTCCCTCATTCAGGGAGGGGGGGGGGTCGTTCGAAACGACAAACCCCCCCTAGTTACGGGCCTGCTGTGGCAGTAGTATAAAAACCTTGCACTGAAAACAAAATTGTGAAACTCCACTTAAAGGCGCACTGAGTTGAGGACATAGCCCTGCCGAGTTTTGTATGCAAATGACGTCGTGGGTTCAGTGCGTCTTTAAGTTGCTAGCATTTTTTACCCCTTGTAAATCGGACCCTTATCAAAGTTTAGGTACTAAAATCTGAAAGACTAAATTTAGTTTTTTATAAATCTTCATTTTTATCATTTTGCCCTCCGTGCATGAGAAAATGTTCAAGGTGTCCTTAACCCAAAGAATAAAAAGCACTTCACTGCAGTTACACATAATTATCATCTGCATCATCTACAGGTGGGCCTGGCATGTAGCACCTATCATATCTCTAGGTGCCGAATCCTAAACATCACACGATAAAAGAGCATGAAAGACAAAGATCTTTAGTTTATTTGAAAAGCAATTTCTAAGCTAAGAACTTATTTTAAGCTAAGAATTATTGCCACAATACCCAAGAGCTACAGACATTTAAACTGTTAACCAAGTGCTACAAATAAATGAATAATTTCATGAATTAACTATGTATTGCTTCTCCTGTTTTTTTGAACCTCCTATACCACAAAATAACACACCTGGACTCGAACCTGGGGCCTTTCACCTGCCAAGGGATTACGCTATCACTGAACTACATCCCCTGTCACATAACATCCCTGAAACCCTGGTATGATAGTGTTTCACAAAACAATCCAATAAGAATTGCTAAATTCACAGTTTTCAACATGTTAGGTACGTGTGTGGGTTGCTATGGGAACTACTTTGTTGACAAATGTTTACCAAAATCTCTTTTTGAGCCTCTAAATCAGTTTCTGGCATATGGCCAAGAGACACTGACTGCACGGTTGTGTCACCTAGTGTGTCAGAGTTAAACTACACCTCTCCCACACCAGTCACACTCAGGAGGAGCCCACCAGGTGGCGCTAGGTGACCATGGAGCAGGCATGCAGGCATACAAGTACATCCAGATCGTGGCAATGTGTCATAATTGTTGTCATGTATACACCAGGCTGTTGAAGAGGCACTGGGTTAAGTGGTTTATTGGAACATATTCTGCACTTCATTGTGGTCTTGAATAACCCTAGGGTATCATCACATCTAAATCCTTGATAAGCATACAGGATAACTAACCGTCATGACCAGTAAGGGAGTGATAAGTTTTCAACAACAGCGAGGGGGGTTGGGTTTTTACCGATTTCGATTTATTTACACCCACCCCGGTCAAGGGGTCCAATCCTTTTGCCCGCGGCGCCCCCCCCCCCCTTCAAGAGAATTTGTGTTTCAACAGAAAGGCTAAACTTAATAGCCGAAACACACACATATGATTGTAAGAAACAACAAACCTGCATGTGTAACAGGCGTCACCTGGTGCTGTAGATGGACACCCTCAGGTCTTACACCACGGGCCCGCCATGCTGGCTCCTGATTGGTTCGGAGACAGGTCATGTGACTAGAACACTGCCCTCACTGATTAGGTCTTTGGACGCTGTGACAGGATCCAGGACAGGTCGGGGAGCACGAGGGATGAACAGGTAGGTCACGAGGGATCAATGGGACACTACATGGGAGAGGGGAGTTTCTGTCAGAGGGGCCGGCTGAGAGTTGTAGACAAAAGTATTTATTTCCTACTGGTCACGGATAGTCATACGTGTGTACAAGTTTGCCTATTACCAATCAGAAAGGCCTTGAGTGGGTGGATCAGGTCTAAATAAGGTGACCTGAAATGAGCTCCTTGGTAGTTATAGCTAGTTAATTTGGAATCGACTGTACGAATGTACACAAGTATACACACGTGGCTGGCATGCTACCTAAGTTATAGCTAGGTCTAGACCAATCAAGGAGTAGCATCTATAGCGGAGCTTCCTCTGCTGCTACGTCACAGGGCTTGGTCGGTGGGGGGGGGGGGGGGGGGGGAGCAAACACAGTCTACCACGTTGTTAGGTAGCTGCACCATGATAGCACCATTACCCCTTACTGTATTTCATTATAATTATGTCAAGGTTGTAGCAGTCTGCTGTTTTCACTATACTGATAAGGCAGTATTGATATCACTTACAAGATATATACCCACGTGGCTTTTGTTTGCCCCCCCCCCATTGTTCTATTATCAAATGCAATCTATAACTAAGTTTTCTTTGCTGCTACGTCACAGGGTGCTGATTGGGGGGGGGGGGGGGTGGCAAGCCTCCATGTAGTTGGGTAGTTGTACCATGGTAGAATCATTAGACCGCACTTTTATGTTCACTTACCTGGGTCGTAGTACAGTCTGCAGCTTTACTACACTTATACATATTACATATGTATATAACTGGGAGATGGAATCACACAAAACCAAACAAGTTGTGTACAGTTGAGTCGGCAAAATGCATTGTGGGGTGATCTTACATCGAAGTAGTAGAGAGTAAGTATCGGTGTTCCGACGTTTCGATCAAGTCTATGGATATTATTCAGGTAATCATATTACGTATATTAGAGATTACCGGAACACATATCTATTTTATGACGATTTACAATACTAATGCTCCCACAGTTCAATTATTAGGTGCAATCTACAACTCCCCCAACATATGACCATAAGAGCTTGTGGCAGAATGCGTCTGTTACAATGTGGTTATGTGAATAGAAACTTACTGAACCAATGTGCATGAGAACGCAAATAAAGAATCTCCTGTTTTTGCATCCATAATAACTGTTGTCTGTCTAGATAATTCAAGAATCTGAGGCCTACGCTTGAATAATGGGTACACAATGACTTTATAATCTGATAATGATAATTTCATGAATCAAAAATGCCGCAATGGCTTGAAATTAATGGCTTCTCCATTTTATACCGTACAGAAACGAAGTATTTGCCTACAAATAAACCTCAGATTTATCCGTGAAATGCATCTGCCTCGACCCGACCTGAGCCGTGCAGCGGGGCGTGTATCAGCAGTGAGAGAGGTACATGATGGCGTCCTGAGGTGCCACAGTGTGAAGTCCCACCTCCCTGCTCTACTCCAACACTAACCCTTTAAGGCCCACTTAGCCATCTAATGTACTATGGCATTGGCCCTTATGATACATAAATACAGCCCTGGTGAGTAACTCGCCAGAGCTGCATTCATGCATCATGCCGATCCTTCGGGAGTGTATTAACCCTACAGTTCATTTGCGAATGCAGTCGTGGTGAGCTATTCACCCGGGCGTTATTCATGCATCACGATGGCCAAAGACACATCTCATTAAAGCACTGTGCAGCCCTACTCCAACATTAATGGAATAACCACACGGCATGAAATTGCGTGCCGTTACATCCACAGCCACATACATCAGTCTGTGCTGAGGGGGGCAGTGTATAGCAGCTTTAGGTCTAATTTAGTATTTCTTAGAGGACATGTGTGCTCAAGACACGTGTGTGCTCAGAGACACGTGTGTGTTTAGAGACGGGTGGTGTGTGTGGCAGCAGACGCTTAGAGACGGGTGGTGTGTGTGGCAGCAGACGCTTAGAGACGGGTGGTGTGGCAGCAGACGTGTGTGTTTAGAGACGGGTGGTATGTGGCTGTAGACACTACAACCCACACTGTAAAAATATTCCGTTGAATATACGGAGAATCAGTGTAAAATTTTACGGTGATTCATCATAACATATGATCAAGGTGAGGCAATGTAAAATCAATCAATTTTACTTTGAATATCCGTAATCTAGTACAGTGAAACACCGTTTATTTTTACAGTGAAACACAGTTTATTTTACGGTGAAGCTACGTTTAATTGATTTCAGTTTTATCACACCAGGTGGCAGTTTGGTTCATGAAGAGATTTCCCTAGATGCTAGGAACACCATTTTTGTGGTGATAAGAAATATATATATAGACACAGCTGTAAGGTAAACTCTGTAGCCATCCTAGAGTGACCTCTGCTCATGGACTGGTATTACAAAGTGTCATGAAGCATTCTATAAGGCTTTCATAGACAAATTCCTAATGATTAAGTCTGAAGTCTTGACACTAAGATGATATTGCTGATTGGTACCAAATTGGGTTTGGAACCATATTGAGCATGGAGTTAGGTATAGGGGATAAATGAACTGAATAACACTGGGACAAATCAGTTAAATTACACAAAATACAATTACAATTATTGTTTAGGCACTGAATACAGTGATGTTTTGTATTCTGTTAAAATAACGGTGATTCACAGTTCCGTAGAAATAACGGTGATTTTGGGAAAAACAGTGACGGTGAAAATAACGGTGAAAATCCGGCACCCAGTGGTGCCAGTGAATCACCGTTATTTTAACGGTACAGAGAATCACTGTTAAAAAATTTGTAATGGAGATTTCTTGTTTAAAAACAGCGGTGACAGTTCCGTAAAAATAATGGTGGCTTAGGAAAAAAACGGTGACCCTAAAAATAACGGTGAAAGTCCGGCACCCAGTTGTGCCAGTGAATCTCCGTTATTTTAACAGAATTTTTTTACAGTGCAGGGAATCCTGCACACAAGACATAATAAGGATGTTAGCTAGACCCTCTTGTCTGAATGAGGCATGACGCAATGAGTTTATTGCTGTCATTGCCTGACTCCCTTTCAAATGGTGTCAGGCAAGGTCCAGCATTATACTTTTCCTCCCTTTTGACTGGAGGACGATCGGCTGTGATTTCTCAAAGATTCCTTAACTACAAATATCATTTCCAATAGAATCCTCCACTTGTAACATGCTTTGTTCCTATCACCTATCCTGACGATGATAAAAGGCCCAGTGAGAACATATCGCCTGCATAATGTGGTTTATTTTGAAAATAAAATTGGTCATTGCTTATATAAAATGTGACTGGACGTCCCAATCTATGTATGTGTTACACTATTATGTACATGTCCTACATTGTTAGAAGTGAATGTAGCTGAGCAGTAGAATCTTCAATTGTTTAACAGTATACTAGGGTGTAAGTGTATACATGGGCAGTATAATCTACTGTTGGTTTACAATACAAAAGGACCTATTTTTGGTCTCACTATTTACAGTGTAGAGATGTCCTTTATTATGTAGTAGACATGAATACAGCAAAAGAACTGGCTCCAGAGGGGCCAAAAGCGATCTGGCGACCTGGGCTGTTTCCAGGCGACCTGGCCACCTGGTGCAATAATTTAAGCAACCTGGCGACTTTTGGACACTACAACCCAAAAGTGTTGTAAAAGGCGACTTTGTGACCTTGGGCCTCTGATTTAAGCGACTTTTCGACCATAGGGGGGGGGACCTCCATGCATGTATTCTACCCTTACACATTGGGACTGGAGTCCCCCTTTATGCATGTATTCTACCCCTACACATTGGGACTGGAATCCCCTTTATGCATGTATTCTACCCTTACACATTGGGCCCCCTTTATGCATGTATTCTACCCTTACACATTGGAACTGGAGTCCCATCTTTATGCATGTATTCTACCCTTATAGATTGGGACTGGAGTCTCCCTTTATGCATGTATTCTACCCTTACACATTGGGACTGGAGTTCCCCTTTATGCATGTATTCTACCCTTACACATTGGGACTGCACCCCCACCTTTATGCATGTATTCTGCCCTTACACATTGGGACTGCACCCCCACCTTTATGCATGTATTCTGCCCTTACACATTGGGACTGCACCCCCACCTTTATGCATGTATTCTACCCTTACACATTGGGTCTGGAGTCCCTCCTTTATGTATGTATTCTACCCTTACACATTGGGACTGGAGTCCCACCTTTATGCATGTATTCTACCCTTACACATTGGGACTACACCCCCACCTTTATGCATGTATTCTACCCTTACACATAGGGTCTGGAGTCCCTCCTTTATGCATGTATTCTACCCTTACACATTGGGACTTGAGTCCCACCTTTATGCATGTATTCTACCCTTACACATTGGGACTGGAGTCCCTCCTTTATGCATGTATTCTACCCTTACACATTGGGACTGGAGTCCCACCTTTATGCATGTATTCTACCCTTACACATTGGGACTGTAGTTCCCCTTTATGCATGTATTCTACCCTTACACATTGGGACTGCACCCCCACCTTTATGCATGTATTCTACCCTTACACATTGGGTCTGGAGTCCCTCCTTTATGCATGTATTCTACCCTTACACATTGGGACTGGAGTCCCACCTTTATGCATGTATTCTACCCTTACACATTGGGACTGCACCCCCACCTTTATGCGTGATTCTACCATTACACATTGGGACTGGAGTCCCACCTTTATGCATGTATTCTACCCTTACACACTGGGCCCCCTTTATGCATGTATTCTACCCTTACACATTGGGACTGGAGTCCCACCTTTATGCATGTATTCTACCCTTACACATTGGGACTGGAGTCCCACCTTTATGCATGTATTCCCCACCATGAGCCCTCGCCATCACACATTCCCCCAACCTCCTCAGCCTCGACCACCACTTCCGGTGTACTGGTCACGTGGTTTCCGGTGCCTAATGAACCGCTTGTCGGACACGGAGCAGGGTGGGTTGTCAGCAGAGGGACTGAGGCTGAGTGAGAATCCCGATGACCGGCCCACTGTGAGGCCCATTATAGGGGTACAGTCACTCTGTAAGGTGGGCGGTACGGGGGGGGGGGCGTCATCCTGGTGATATCCTCTATGTTATTATGCAAATACACGGCCACTACCTTAGACGGGGCAGCTGCCTACCCACAGAAATTAACATTATGGAACGTAGATATCAAGATATGATATGCCATAGATTGTATAGCATGGAATAATGTCCTGCTTTGCTGGTTCCGTATAGGCCTACGTGAATTTGCCTCAGAATTTACTTGGGAAGCCACACACTTGCTGCTTTAATACATCCATCATTCACAATCTCTTAAGGTTTTGGAACAACTTTAATCCCTCGTTCCTCTCCGTTTCACCCGGCCATTGACTCAAATAGGCAATCTATATAAAAGAAAATGAAAAAAAGAAACATGGGAAAAGGTGCATATGAAGGGATGCAGCGGTGCTCAGCCAGGCACCACTGCATCCGGCGCCACTGTCATAACCCAGTTACCCGAATTTCCATACTTATTTTGCGACATTGATTCCGGGGAGCCCGGTGTAGAGCATTCTGGGAGTTCTCGGGGTACTCTCTCATGGTAACGAGATTTTATGTATCGGTGTCACGCGGTCCAGGCGCCGAGCGGGAGTTGGGTTGGAGCTGCAGAATGGGGAGGGGAGGGGGAGGTGGGGAGGGGAGGGGACACGGCAGGGGGCAACAAGAAGATGGGTAGCGGATCAGGGAGAGAGAGGTGGTGGCAGTGCTCCTCCCTCCCTGTCCTCCCTTTCCTCCTCCCTTCCCCTTTTGATAAAATGGTTTATACAAATACAACGTTTATAAAGAAAGGACATGCATTTTCCAATGAGTAAAGATCACAATATATGCTTGAGCAGCAATCGTCTCTAGATAAGAGCAATACCAGGGCATAACTTTAGAGAATGGGTTATCCTTTAGAAAGAAACCTCACTTCGAAAAAAAAACCTCAACTTTTGGAAAAAACTTCACTTTGAAAAATTTAATTTCCCTTTAAAAAATATTTTTTAAGTGAGCCTCCTGGGCCACCATACTCCCTCTTTTTGCCCGCTTCATCCTTTCTCTGCCTCTCCCTCTGCCTGCCTCTCCCTCATCCTCCGCCTGCTGCTCTCACCCTTTACCTGCCCACCTGCTTCTTTCTTTCTCTCCGTCTGTTCCACCCTCTGGGTGCCCTCCCCCTCTCTGCCTGCCTTTCCCCCTCCATTTGCCTCTGTCCCCCTCATCTGCCTGCTTTACCCTCTGTCTCTCATCCTCTGCCTCCCACCCTCTGCCTGCCACTCTCATCCTCTGTCTGTCCATCTCACCCTCTGTCGGCCTCTCCCCTTCTCTGGCTGCCTGCCCCATTCTTTATTCTGTCTGTTTTTTTTTAATGTGCAACTAGCTCATTGCAGCCAATAGGAAGTCACCTCTTGTGTGACGTCTGCTTGGAGAGTAATGTCAAGTCATGGAGGGCAGACTACTTTTGTCCCTGACAACAAATTGGCGGGAACCTGATGTGGGTGACGTCTGCTAAATGAGGAGGGGCCCGGAGGGATCATGGTGAGGACGGGCGATCCTCTGACAGCCAATCAGCAGGAGAAACAAAGCCCAGTATACAGAGAAAACACTCCCACTGCCGTAAAACCTCGCTGCAAGCCAACTTGCATATTAGCCGCACCCGAGTTTGGACCGATCCTATAAGCCACACTGGCGATCTGATTACGGTAACTTTATTATTGTATGTAGTTGCAAAAAACTCACGTATAAGCTGTACCTTGACTTTGTGCCTCTCCTATAAGCCGCACCGGCGATCTGACTTGCATTTTAGCCACGGCTTCTTTACAAGGCCTTATGTTACATCCTGCACTCTGCACTCACGCACCTAGCCTGACTCAATATTGTGGACTACTGTACATCATTTTAGTGCCCATGGTGGAGTGTAAATGTGTCAAAAGGCAGTTCAGAATCGCACAGGAATTCGTATTGTGTTGAATTCCAATCAGTCCATTGTGTCCAGAAAATTAGATATTCCGTTGTCTCCGTTATTTGTGTTACAGTATCCAGTAATTTCCTTCTGTCCATCGCATTTTGTTCCTGATTTTCTTCCAAAGTGGCCAGCAATTCCATCATGTTTGTCACTTTTTGTTCAAAAATCTCCCGCAATTCTGGCTCATCCAATTATGCCAACTATACTATCCCAGGTAACATAAGTACATTGGGCCAATATACGTCTAGAAAATGAACCAATATTGGAATTTGGATATTGGCCCACCACTGGTTTGAATGCTGGCCCAGTAATGGCACATGCTTGCAGAAAGTGATATTAATTTCATGTTGGTCCAATGCTGGCCAACATTTCAATGTTTTAAACTCCTCAGGCAACATTAAATCCCCCTGGTGGAGGAGATATTGGACCAATGAAGATAGAACTGATGTTGGTCCAACATCAGTAATAATATAATGGCCCTGACATGTTCCAAAACTGGGCCAACACTGGGTAAATATCAGCATCTACAAGCATGGACCAGCTCTGGGCCAGCGGTCAACCCAGCAGTGGCCCATTTTCAGAATTTCAATGTTTGAGCGACATTACATTTCAAATGAGTACTTGCCAAGGGCGGGACATCATTGTAATTTGTATGTTGAGCCAATATATATGCATTACCTACAATGGGCCATGGTTGGTATAATGGTTACGATGGAGTCAATCATTGCAGACATTGGCCCAATGTACCCTTGCTACCTGGGATCATGTTCATGTGCCCAGTTCTTCCAGCGTGCCCATCATCTAATATTTCAAAATGTCCTTTTTGGTTTCCTTCCCATTAGTCTAGTGAGTTAAGGAAACGAATTGGCTTCATACTTTATTGCTGGATAAATTGCAAAAAAAATATTACACATGGTTTGAACTAAGAACTTTCACTTCTTTTCCTTGCTCCAAAAGAAATGTCCATGCTATCCCCATTTTTCAGCCATTTTAAAATGTGATCACCAAAATCATTAAAATAAAGATGAAATCTTGATTTGAAGAACTTTTATTGAAATATTTAGGACTGAACCCATGCCTAACTGGTAACTATTATGTAGGTGAATATCCAATTGAAAATCTATGCATCTGCGCTTCATGAAGGTAACTGTCAGATCACACAAAGTCATATTTTTCAGGTTCATTTAGTTGTTTCTTTAATTTGAATAAAGCCCTATACCAGAATGAACTATAATGTATCAAGAATAATATCATAGAACCAATATATGTTCATGGGATGAAAAGAAATGTCAGATAAATGTGCATATTGCTCTAATGAGGAAACAGCAGCAGTAATATTACAATTAACTGCTAGAAATACCTGTACCTGACGGTTGGGGGTGAACACTGCAAGTTGGTCAGTGCCAACTGACTAGGTGCAGCTGCAAGTCCTTGCCCCCTCCCCCCTCTTTCAGAGAAAGAGAGAGGAGAAGAAAGAGGGATGAAGAGGGGAGGGAGAAAAAAAGGCAAACTGGCGGTTAATTAACAAACAGTATTTCAGAGGAGCGGATGGGAAATTCCTGGAGGGGATAAGGCGATACATATATATATATATATATATATATATATATATATATTTATATATATATATATATATATATATATATATATATATATATATATATATATATATATATATATGTGAGCAGGTGGGGAAAACATGCTTTATAGGGGGGGGGGGAGGATTTTTAGTTCCAGTTTTGACCACCAGGTGGTACAGGGATAGCAAAAGAGTGATAAATAGGCTATAAAGCTCTTGGGTTTGCGAGTATTCTTCTCTGAAATAATCTTTGGTGTAAGTTTCTATATTCATTGTGGGATATGATGCATTAAGAGCTCATATACTATTTTCAGTTATACATTTCAAATCTTTGCTTTAGAAGCAATTCTGACAAATAATTGCTATATTTTATATAGATCCTGACACCAGTTTTAATTCCATGTCCCCTTTCATGCCCAGTCCTACCCCTGTGGCCTCTCTTCCCTCCAAGACCCTTATGTGCTCAGGCCCAGGTAGAGGGAAGCAGTTGGAGGGAAAGGGAAGCATTAGAATAAACGACAGGCAGACAATGGGATGCAAGAAAAAACAACTAGATCCACCCCTGAATGGTGGCTATAAATGAATCCGTTCAGCTCTCAGAAACGACCAAAATGGACCACCTCTAGATTAAAGAAATTTGTTGGGGTACCAAGATGGCTGTAAGCCGCTTGTGACTTTTCGTGTGCCCTTGTAGTTTCTCTATAAAAGGTCCACATGTTCGTTTAAGCTCTCCAACCCCACTCCTCCTTTCCTCTAAATGTCACTCCCTTCTTCTCAATCTGTTAAAAATATTTTGTTGGTGGGGGAGAGCAAAAACAGTGCTTTTCCAAAGAAATATCCCAAACCAAATGATAGAGGCTAAATGTAGATTAGACTTTTGATGAATTTAATGCTATTCCTGCTTAGACAGTCAGTAATGCAGTGAGATAGGAATAACTTACAATATCACATATTTTGTGGATCACTAAACTCTTAAATACTAAAATGTGAAAATCATCCGCAAAAAGTCTTAATTTTCCTATACATTTTAGCCCGGAGTAAAAAAAAGAGAAAATGAAAAACGCCCTCGTCATATTTTTCACTGCTGGGTGATGAGAAACAACTTTTTTTTTGAGTGGCCTAAATTCATAAAAATGCATCATTTCAAGGCTATAACTTCAAGATTTTCTTGCATGGCATGCTCCCAAACCCACTAGTGTGACCCTTGCACTTTGCTTGCAGTTGCGGTTGCCGTGATGCTTTGCTTGCCATGTTCAGAGGCAATACATCACCCCTCTAGATGGATCACATCTGGCCTCCCCGCAAGACAATCCTAATCCGCCACTGCAGCCCATGGCTGCATCTTCTGCAACTGTGCAAGGGCGAGGTCAAGTGTAAGAATGAGTCATATCTCAGACACGACTGTTACGTCAGATGCAGATGCAGAATACCTCTAAACTGACTTAAATCTAAGCATATTAGTTCTGCTATTCCATTGTACTACCAAATTTATACCATGATAGGGCATAACATACCCGGAAACACTTTGTATCACCCTTAAAGCATATGAGAGGTTGGAAAAAAGTACAATTGACTGCTTGTGAAAGCATTTGAAGAAAGTGTAGGGGTACTATATTATGTGTTTACTCTATATGGAGTGTTTCCTAGTTACCTGGCACCTGGGATTAGTACACACTGTTCCCGGGAGAGGATTCGGATCCTCTCCTGGTTTCCGTGCGTTGTCCACAGGTGAGTGGTCGACCCTCACCTGCACACGTGACCTCGGTGCAGGTTATATAAGAGGTGTTTACTACCCGTAGCCAGCAGTCAGTTCTGACTCGACTCACGATACTTCACATCGTCCTATTGTGCGGACAGACGGTATAACATACCTGTGGTTTATTCTTGTAATAAACAGAAACATATACTCTCGCACCTGGAAACTGCCGTTCCTTGTTATTCTTTAATCTAAAGGGATAAACACGAACCACCACAAAAGCATTAAGTCAAATCAGTTTTGCCTTTCAGCTTTAACTTTGCACCCATATTGCATTTTTTGGGGTCTAATTATTTCATACTTATTGTTAATGTTAACGTTTATTATGGCAATATCATTAGGTCTCAGTGATAGAAACCTGCAAAAGGTTTACTTGTGAAATTAATATTGTCATAATTCACATTTTCTAAATGGTGTTTCAGGACACCTTTCTTTGGAGCACGGAAAATATCCCAAAACACATATTTACCTACCTATAAACCAACTTTGGTACTTTCATCCAGAGATAAAGTAAATTTCCCTTAACTCACTAGACCACAGCAGTTGTACATGACCCTTATCTCACAACTCCCCGTCCTAATGAACACTTTGGAAATACAATCTATGGACAAACTGGGATCGGTAGTCCCTTTGGCCAGAATATAACAGAAGGGCAGGGAAAAAGATGACACTGATCAGCTTCTATCACATTGTTTTCCCTCTCAATCCTACATTTACAGTTTTCTCTCGTTCTTTTCCATCTCTGTAGCCACATGATCCTACATTCATCTCTCAGCACCAATAGTAACACATGGCCGGTGCAGCTGCTACAGTGCAGGGCTGCTGATTATGGGACACCTTCTACATGACAGGTACACCTTGTCTTAGCTGCCATTCATGACAGCTACAGTCGGCACTGATGGCGCCATAAGTCTGATGTTGGTTCATGTTTCTGCCACCAGGTTGGGGTTAGTTCATGTTTCTGCCGGCATCTGACCCAGGCGCTGTCGGCAGGGCAGGAATCACCTTCTCATATCATCTTGCTATAATCTCACCTAATCTGGTTTTGCCGTGGCTGGTCATGACCGCTGAGACATGGAGAGAGTGGTTCTGTCGCACCGCCCCTGAGAAAAGACGAGATCTCACGGCAGAATAAGTCACGTGATTGCGGCGAGGTTTCACCATTAGGCGTGTCCCCTGTCGCACCTACTGCCTATGACTAGTCGGCTTTCTGGATAGACTAATAGGACATTGCTTTACCTACACGGCACAGCATCAATATGTGTAGCAGCGCTGTAGTGTAGGCTATGTACAATGCACAGAAAACTGCATCATTGTCGCCAAAACAACCACTGTAATATAGTCAGGCAGTGCTTGACGTTCATAATGATTCTCACATTGTTCTGTGTAGAAAAGGGAAGGGTCAGTGTGGGAGAGGCAAAAGGCAGAGACACCACTTTCTCACGTCCACTACCACCTCCTCACGTCCACTACCACCTTATCACGTCCACTACTACCTTATCACGTCCACTACTACCTTATCATGTACACTACCATTTCCTCACGTCCACTACCACTTCCTCACGTCCACTACCACCTTATCACATCCACTACCACCTTATCACGTCCACTACCACCTTATCACGTCCACTACCACTTCCTCACGTCCACTACCACCTTATCACGTCCACTACCACCTTATCACGTCCACTACCACCTTATCACGTCCACTACCACTTCCTCACGTCCACTACCACCTTATCACGTCCACTACCACCTTATCACGTCCACTACCACCTTATCACGTCCACTACACCTTATCACGTCCACTACTACCTTATCACGTCCACTACCGCTTCCTCACGTCCACTACCACTTCCTCACGTCCACTACCACCTTATCACGTCCACTACCACCTTATCACATCCACTACCACTTCCTCACATCCACTACCACTTCCTCACGTCCACTACTACCTTATCATGTCCACTACCATTTCATTACGTCCACCACCACCTTATCACGTCCACTACCACTTCCTCACGTCCACTACCACCTCCTAGAGCATGTAGTCAGGGTGATCCCAAATGTTTTCTTTATTGAATGACACATGTGGATTTGAACATGCAAATCCTGATGCAAACATAGAGGATAAACATCTCGTTCCACAAGACCTTCACATCTTACACAGTGACATTGCGTGTCAGAACTTCGCCCAGTGTCAGCGACTCCTACCTTATCTCTGCCTAATCGTACAGACTATGGGACTCTTCTACGGAAGAAGGGTAAAAAACATGACTATTTTTTTTTCTGATGTTCTATCCGCAAAGGACAATATCAGTGTTACTACAAAAGATATAGGTACAACTTCATTTTGTTTCGACCCTAAAAATATGGCTGACACTTCTGTAATCTAAGATACATGTTCTATTCATGCCTTTGAATATCTGATATAGTAAATTGTAGTCCATAATGGTGATTCTAAAAGTATGACGCAGGTAAGGTAGTTTTTAAGTTTTTAAGGGCGATCTACTGCATTTTAGCATAGATTAAGTAGTAGTGGTGGCTAAATGTTACCGAGGCTAGGAGAGAGCGTGCTGGCTGCGGTAAGCACTAAGTACAGTCAAGCTGCCCCCTATCGGTGTCAGGTCACACCACGACGTGACGTAGCGTCACCTGACGCAGCACCGACGTCACATGACGTGACTGGATTTAGTGAGGTGAGACCCGACCCCCGCTGGTACCCGACGACCCACAACGCGCTAACAGGCTCCACGCCGGGTCCCAGCACCGGAAGTCTCCTAAACCTGCCGGCCGCATGATGGCGGCAGGGAGAGGCGGCATTCAGGAGGCGGGGCGGCGCTAAGAGGCCCGGCAAGGCGTACATATATTATACATAGCGCCATCACGGGGGGCAGCACGGCAGACGTCCACAGAATGCGGCAGGGCAGCACGCTGATCTCTACTCTCACAGCGCTGTGAGGGAGTGGTCAGTTTGTAGCAACAGGGGTTGGGGGTGAACAACATGTCTATAATACGTCTCTAAACATGAAATAAAGACCACGTCATATATACTTCTGAAAGACTTTTGTCATCTCATTTGCTCTAATATTTCCCCCTCACTACCGTTATTACATAATGCTACATGAAGGACATGTACTGGGTGGGAGCCTGTATGGCCTAAACTGTGACATCATCATGAACATCTACAGTTAAAGCTATAGCTCCTGCCTGCCTGCTTGTGTGGGGCTTTCATCTAACAAAACGTCTTTTATCTCTCAAAAAGGTACCATTGTGTTAGTTAGTGTACTTGGTCAGGCTCTTATCTCCCAAAACATCTTTTAAAACACAAAAGCTCTTAAGTAACAAATGCACTTAAGTCGCAAACAACTCTTAAATCACAGACCAATCAGAGTCAATGACCAACCGCCTGCTTGGAGAAGTGTACACTGGCCATAGAGATATCTGACATAGAGCCTTCAAACCTAAACATGCGTTCCTGAAGTACTGTAAATTCCCACGGATAACCCGCATCTCATGTATAACCTGCACCCTGACTTTGGGAGAATCCTATAACCCACACCTGAGACCTGAGAATTGCAATTTCAGTATTGTACTGTACTTGCGAAAACCCTCTTATTACCTGCACCTAGACTTTGTGAATATTTTGTAACCAGCACTGGAGGTTTGGTTTGCATTTAACCTGGGGGAATTCACGCTAATACGTTGATGATTAGAAATTGCATCCTTACAGTATATTCAACTCTTTATTGATTGCAGGCTGCCTTAATATTTCTAGACATGATGCATCAATGCAGCATGGGTAGTAATTTGCTTGCAGTGAATTGGTACCATTTGTCGGTATGATGTGTGAATGCAGCCTTGGCCAGTTACTTACTACTCTACATGGCTGATTCTCACCAATCCAGTGCAACTGCCAATTAAGACTTTATTAGGCCGTAATTTTGGAGGAATTGTTTTGAATTAATGTTTAATGGTTCTATCAGGTCGAGCGTAGATAAGGCTACAAGGGCAACTCTGGTTTTACCCATCTGTGAGCAATATTAAGGATATGAGAAGCCAAAAACTAGCAAAAATCAGGAGTTTTCAGGCATTTTGTGCAGTAATGGAAGGTGCATAATGTATTCTAATGCAAATTGCACGAGCACATGACTATTTTCATTATTTGTATGTAGAATACCAATGGATGAATCCCTGGGAGTGTTTAAATGTTTGCTTATGTCAATGTCTGTAGTTGCTGGGGGACTGAATCTGTTTGTGTAGTTTTTCTGAAGAATCGAGTGACGTATTTTAGCACCCCCCTAGAACTCCCAAAAATATCATATAAATCAAACTTAATGTCCCCATACAGTATTTGATACTTAAACATAAGTAAATAATAAAAATAATCCAAAAACATCGCAAACACTTGACAATAGAGTCACATGAAACTTATGATGGCAGTACTGTGTAGTTTTATGAGGATTCGAGTGACACAATGTATGATACTGTAGCTTCTAAAATAATTATATTTAACTACTCATTTCACACATCAAATATGTCTTTTATAAGTGGAACAATCTGCCAAAGCAACAGCATCCAACAGTATATCTGAAGAGTGATAGACCTCTCTATCCATGTGCGGAAGAATCGAGTGACGCACAGAATCGAGTGACACATGTTCGGTATATATAGCCACAGCTCCCTTAATATTTAACTATGAAACTATATTCATATAATACATAAACTATACCTACGATGAGAGTGCCAATCCATCAAAAACATACCATTCATGAATAACCCTGAGTGGTAGTAGGCCTGTATCTTTATGTACGGAAGAATCGAGTGACGCAATCGAGTGATACCCGATCAAATGCAAGTCTTTATTTGGTTAAAACTTGTAAAATGTCACCCATAGACATGTAGACAAACCATAAACCATATGATGATGTCACAGGCCATGAGATACGGTGACACTGTATTCCATCACTGTCCATAGGGGGAATATGATACAAGATTTCTACCAGGGCACCGAAATTCTGGTTTTACTGAATAGCAGACACCTGGATAGGTCCATGGTGATGATTCCTAATTAAACTATCATGTGATGGCATACTGAAAGAATCGAGCTACACACATCTGCACAGTCACAGGCATGGGAGGGGCACCAGGAGTATTATAAAGCCTATGTACCAATTACCATTTCAAAGGGGGCATATTGCATTGTATATTCAAGTATAACCCGGAAATATTTAACTGAGTTCTCATGTGTAAAGATATCTGTAAGATACTGAAGTGAATTCTGGTTAATTGAATTAAATTGTAGCAGAATTCTACTTATTTCTTTCGGTAAAGAAAAAAAGTGAAAAAATACATGTTAAACATATGAAAATACTTAAAATATGGTACCCCAACTCTCCCATTTATAACTAACTTCACATTCAGAATAGGCTATAAGTGCAGGAAACAATGTTATCACTGGTTATCTTTACAGTTTTTATCCTTAAAATACTGAGGAATCGAGTGACGCATACAGATACACAGTAGCCTATATAACTATTGACCTTGACTATATGTTTTTTAATGTTTTTTTAATGTTACTCTCACTTTCTTACTACATTTATCCACTATATATCGATATTGCCACCAATATAATCCCAGAAATATGTGCTATGGTATCTGCTTCATTTTGGCTTTATTTTGAAGTAAATACGAATGCAATAAAAAGGCAGATTCATACACATGTTTCATGTTTGATGAGTAATTGGCAATATATAATATTATAATGATACATAAATGGTCAATTACTCAAATATCCCTTGAGGTTTGATGAATAACATAATTTTTGAAATGAAAAGGAATTGATTGATGCCCCAGAAAGGGGTTCATAGTGATGCTTTCTCATTCAACCACTGCCTGACTCTAATTGAAGAATCGAGTGACACATCTTCACAGCCATAGGAAGGGTACTGAGAATATTCCAGAGCCTATATCCCAAGTACATTCTGAAAGGATATTTATTTTGCTATGTATCCTAGTAAGATTTACAAATGTCCAGCAGGATTTCAGTGTGTCCAGCTATCTGGAAGATAGTGTAGTGAAATAGTTTTGTTTTATTCAGTCCAGCATAATTCCACCTATCTCCTTCAATAAAGAAAAAAATAACTAAATATATTGCAAACTATATGAAAAATGTATAGCTATGACACCTAACCTCTGCAGTACACATTATGATTATATGCCAAGGTAAAATGCCCTTAAACCATGAAGAAAAATATATTATGTGTGAGAGAGCCTGTGCGTCACTCGATTCTTCATGGTTTGTTGACATATAAACTTTGCCAGGTTACCATAGCAACAGTTTTCTGATTTAATGGTTCCAACTTTGCATATAGTTGGTCCAAGACCCCTACTATACATATGCAAAAGGATTTTTATGTGCTCAAAAATTTGAAAATTACCCCATCACCAGGCCAGTTGCACTGGATTGGTGAGAATCAGCCACATGCTTTTAAACTACTTGTGAATTAACCATTTGAATTGTTTTAGCTGCATAATTGAGTTCGAAAACAGAGGGCTGCATACAATTTTCATCAGAAGGAAATATTGAACGAAACCAAACAGCTCTGAACAAAATGTCCAGGTTAATTGACTTTTCCTGAAAAATAATTATGGGTTTGAGGCTAGGGTTTAATTGGAGTTAAGCTGTATTTCTTGAAAACTCTTGACTACAGAACGATCTTGAAAAATAGTTAAGGCTTTGAACCCTTTATCACAGAATGGTTTAATTGGAGTTAATAAACTTCATCCGATTCCATTATGAATAAGCTATGTTTCTTAAGCATGAGTAACCAATGTTGAAATAAGCTTAGAAATATTGCATGTCTCACATATTGCATGGGTCGATGGAAATGATGGGAGTTTTCTCCATTCTTAATTCTCTTTGATATTTAAAAAAGAAAGCTGTCTATACTAAAAAAACGACATATTTATATCTATGATAGGTGAATTTAGCTCCAAAAGTGTGCTTGGCCATGTAAGGGTTAAAACGGGCAGGGAAAATACCCATGGGAAGCCTCCATCCTCTTGCATGCCTGCCTGCCTGGCTGCATACCTGCCTCCTCTGCCTGCCTGGCTTCTTCCCTCCCTGCCCGCCCTCACGCACCCCTGTCTTCCTCTACATTTCCACAACCCGGTTCTTCGTTCCCCCACAGGGTGGCAGCACCGTGTACAGCAGCAGCGTCTGAGCTGCTCCCGGAGCGGTCTGGGCCGGGGAGGGGCAGCTCAGTCCGGCCTCTGGTAGCGGCCGGTTCACATCAGTCTGCTGCCGGTGCTGGCACCAGTACACGGCGCTACTCGAGTACTGGAGGAGGCACCAGTGACTGCAGCCCCACCAGCCACCGCCCACAGGAGTACCAGTAAGGAGTACCTCCAGGCCTGGAGAAGGCTCCCGGTATACGGCACTGTACACTGGAGTACCAGGAGAGGCACCCAGTGACTGCAGCCTCCTCAGGCACTGCCCACAGAAGTACTACCAGACCTGGAGCTGACTCCGAGTTACTGGAGCCCCATAAGGCACTCACCCACAGGAGGGCTATCAGACTTGGGGGAGGCACCCGGTATACGGCACTCACCCACAGGAGTCCTGCCAGACCTGGAGCAGGTCACTAGCTGCCTCTCCCTCTCTCCCCTTCCAGGCGGCCAGCCTCATAGGGCACTGTCCGAGGGGGTACTCCCCCTAGGCTGGCAGGACCCAGGAGTACTACAGCTTGGATGCACTGCTCCTACCCCAGGCCTACACCATGCCTGGTACCCGGGGAACAGGGGCCTAGAGCCGGCCTGCACGCAGCCTCCAGGGTGCCTGTCTAGGGTGGCACAAGGAGGGAGGTTTACCCCAGTGACGGAGGACGTGGATATACCAGCAGACAATGCTGGAGCATCCTGTGGAGATAAGTGACACGATATATGGTACCACAAGGAGAGGCATCCTAGGGACATACACGAACTGTGCTGTGGCGGCATACACGGGGCATCAACTTTGGAGCGTGGTTAGAGAGCCTCAGATACCAGGCCGGGACCTGCTAGTTGGACCTCGTTAGGGCATTGTCCATCCCAGGGTCATGCATTCACACGGAGCACTTGGACATCCTAGGGTAGAGTCTATGTAGCATCTTATACAACGTCAAGGTGCCTGAGGCACCTAGACTGTGTGCACTGTACTGTGGTGTTACTGGCAGCTGCAGCTGATAACAGTAGTGACCAGTAACATAGAGACCACCCCGTGTAGGAGTGGCACCACTGGTAGGAAGTAGCACTGGTCGCCCATAGAGAACAGCTGGGGGCACCGTGTGTAGACTACTCACAGTAGACCTACACTTTCTGTATACTACTTACTGCAGACAGAGGCACAGGGGTGCACTTTCTGTATACTACTTACTGCAGACAGGCACAGTGGGTGCACTTTCTATATACTACTTACTGTAGACAGAGGCACAGTGGATGCACTTTCTATATACTACTTACTGCAGACAGAGGCACAGTGGGTGCACTTTCTGTATACTACTTACTGTAGACAGAGGCACAGTGGATGCACTTTCTATATACTACTTACTGCAGACAGAGGCACAGTGGATGCACTTTCTGTATGCTACTTACTGTAGACAGAGGCACAGTGGGTGCACTTTCTATATACTACTTACTGTGGCGCTGATACTCAGTGTGAAGCTCATACATCAGCAGTGGTGACACTTGGCTGTAGATACCCTTTGTACCCACTCACTGCTGACCTAACCCCTGCACCCTGCAGGCCCTCAGCCCGTTGGTGTGTGTAGAGTGGAGCTACAGACAAGCCCTGTGCTGTGTCCGGCCGTTGGTGTAGAGTGGAGCTACACAGGGAGGTACACGGTCCTGCTCTACACGTCTCATCCTTCAGGATTACTTTATGGATACCGGGAGGTCTCATCAGCGAACCAGGTATGGACTGGTGCACGTTTAACATGTAAGATATAACAGTCTATCAGTAGCCCAATGATGGCCGAATATACGGTGTATCACATTAAATCTGTATGCGGCCCTCAATGGTTTAATGATAAGCATACAGTGATGGATTGATTAGAAAATGTTGAAAAGGTAAATAATCCCCTACGGTCAATCACGGTTAAGCGAGTCCTCTTTGCCCTCCAGGCCATAAGAATAAATGTTAGCACCTTTCTCTTTCTTTCTTTTACCTATGCTATGCAGGTCCCTACGGTGTGTGTGTAGGAAGCCTAGATGCCTTTACTAGAGAAGCCCTGTCAGCATCATGAACTACCAATGCTTATATCAAATCTACATGGAAAAGGCAGTGAGCTATAGTCAGGAGAATAACCGCCGAGTATAAAATCCCTGTGTAAACCAGCGTCCAATATAGAGCGCAGCAGTGAGCAATGCCTTCATGAGACACCAGTGAGCAATACAAGCTGCTCGTGGTCTTAGTGTGAGTTGCTCTGGTGATGGTAGAAAGGCGTGCCCTCTGACTGGGCAGGCAGTGCAGTGCGGCCCGCCCCCTGGTCCTTGTTCTCCCCCCTCCGGCAGCAGCATCCGCCCCCTGCACCCCTCCCACCCACACGCAGTCCAATATAGGCCTCCCCAGCCCCTGGCTCCTTCCCAACCTCCCCCACGACGCAATGTGCAGCATGGAACATGATCTGATAAGGGCTGCAGTAGAAATGTCTCTGCACGGAGCCATAGGGAATAGCTTCATGTAGTTAAGGAAATGCCACATATAAAATCTCACTAAATAGTGGGAGATTTATTCCAAATAAAGATTTAGTATAAGGCACTCAGGAATGGCTATGAGCTTCGAGCTATGCAGTAAAATCACAAAGCAAGGCGGTGGTGGATCTTCACTGTGGGTTCTGTGGCCATGTGACCTAAAAGTAGAGTTGTTGTAGTAAAGTTGTATATTGCAGGCAGGAGCAGCTCCCCCAGCCCCAACCACCTCATGTTCCTCCTCCAGCCCCAGGCGTCCTCCTGTTCCTCCCCCAACCCACCCCCCCTCATGTTCCTCTCACAGCCCCGGTCTCCCTCCTGTTCCAGGCCCAGCCCCAGCCCCTCTCCTGCTCCTCCCTAAACCCAGACACCCCTCATGTTCCTCCCCAATCCCAGGCCCCCTCCTGTTCTTCCCACAGCCCTAGGTCCCCTCCTGTTCCTCCCCCAACCCAGGCCCCCCTCATGTTCCTCTCACAGCCCCAGCCCCCTTCCTGTACCTCCCCTAGCCCAGCCCCAGGCCTTACCTAGCCCCAGGCCCAACCCCAAGCCTAACGCCAGGCCCAGCCCCAGGCCCAGGCCCAGGGAGGGGTGTATATGTTTGGCGGGGTGTGGCGGCTGTGGTGGGTGCGGGGGTGTATGAGGCCTCCCCGGGCGTGACTTATTGATCAGGGTGAGCAGCTCACGGAGGCCGGGTAGTCAGGGAGGCGGTTGTGGCAGATGGTGAGCAGTTAGCACGTGTTGGGGTGGAACGGAGCAACTCCCCCCTCTATCTATGTCAGCACACAGCTACTCAGAACCTGCACGCAGCAAACTACCCCTCCTATCACTCCCACCTCACTCTGTGTGCCTCGCTGTCTCTATTCCTCCTCTAGTTGTATGTCTGTAACTACCGTCTCTGTCGTCTCTGTCTGTTGTTGCTGCCTCTGTCGGTTTGCCTCTCCCTCTAAACTTCCCATCTTCTAACTGTTCATCAGATCTAGCAATCATCTTTCTTAATTCAGACAATCCACTTTGTCCACTTTGTCCAGACCCTTTCTATCCCTACCCTATCCCAGGGGTACTATCCCATGCATCGCCTTCCCTCTTCGGCCAGTGTAAGCACGTGCAGGCATATCCCCACAACCTTACAAGGTCTTGGCATGACTAGAATACCTCAATATGACCATCACCATTATACACAAGCCCCAACCCCAGAGATCAATCCTACCCAGTACCCCTAACCCAGTGCCGTACAGTGAGGCATGGTGCTATCTGATGAGGGCTTTACAAACCCCATAACTCGTGCCGCATACAGCCCGCTATCATGTTATTGCAGCACTCGGGCTGCCAGTGATGTATGGGCGCCCGGATAAAGGCCCGCAGACCCAGACCACTCATGGACATGCCCCGATAGGCTAAATACTTAGAGCTGTGCCATTTAAAGGACTGGAGTTTTCTCCCTCCTCGTTTTGTTTTTGGCTATCATTCAATATGTCTTAGACTGGTGACAAAATGAGAAATTCTCCCACCAAGGGGCATTTTAGAGTACAAACAGGCAAGATCACTTTTTGGAGTAATTTGGGTGTGCTGAATCCGAATATCACACTTGCCAAGCTCAAAAATGGCTGGTTCTATATGAAAACTTCAAAACAAAATGTCTACCATTAATGTTTTAGAAAACCTATGAAACCTAAGTTATTTATCATTCCTGGTTATGTAATACATCAAAATGAAGGGATTTTAGAGACCAGACTGTCTGAGACACCTGCCAAGCTGGAAAATCATTTCTTGAGAGTCTCAAAGCCAAAAATTCAAAATGGCTGCCACCGTTTTTTGAGAAAACCCCAAAAATGTATTATTCATCATTCCTTGTCATGTTGTACCTCAAATGAAAGAGATTTGCAAGCCTAGTCCACTCTAGGCCATTGCCAAAATAAGCAGTGATTTTGCAACATGAAACCCCTCCCCAAAAAACAAAATGGCCACTAGTAATTTTTTAGCACAGTTCATTTCAGCCTATTTCCAAGGAAGACGGACATGTTTAAAAAAATTAAAACCTAAAAAAGGGCAACTCTGTTAGCCTGCCACCTCACCCACCTTCCATCAACATGTCAATAATTGTTTGCACACCCTTTTATGTATACAGCCTGCAACCCCACCCACCTTCCATCAATGTGTCAATAATTGTTTGCACACCCTTTTATGTATACTGTAAAACCCCACCTATAAGACTCTAGCATCTATTTTGGCGTTTTTTATTTGCTATAAGCCAAATTATTTTTCTAAAAATTAGGGTTCTAATTATAGGTGGGGTTTTATTATATTATATTAAAGAGAAAATCATTTTTAAACCAGTAGTTATGCAGTCCTTTTCACTGAAAACATATGGCTTTTTGTCCAGTTAGGAGGCACATCCCATCATGATGCCACTAAATACTATGTACAAGGGTAGACATTAGTATTTTTCTGCTGTGGGCCAACATTGCATATAGCCTAAAAGGTCTATGGGACCACACAAGTGTAACTATTTAGGGATAAGTAGTGACTGTCCTCACTCAAAAAATTCTTTTCTGATTGGAAGCCCTCCCCGGAATCAAGTACCTAGAACATCTGCACCCAATGCCAGGTTGTCGGGATTCAATTCCAAGTCCTAGGAGCCAGATAGATATCTATGCATTTTATCTTGAGGAAGTTTAGGGGATCTGAATTCTAGTCCTGGGGACCTGATATTGGGTGTTAGGGATCTCCATTTCAAAGGAGACCTCCTCCAGCAACACTAACCTCTCTTTGAGGGTTGTCAATCTTCCATCCAGATCATCCATCCTTTCCTTACCCCACCCCTCTTATCATTCCAGGGTTTTAACCCCTCTCACTGTGCCTTTACTCCTCTTCCCAAGGCTCCCAGCCCTCCTCCCTAGGGTCCTGACCCTTCTTCAGGTTTTCAATCTCTCCTGCCTCAGCTCTAAATGCTCCTCCCAGGGCTCCTAGCCCTGTTCCTGGGCCCCATCCCCTCATCTTCTGGGGCTTCCACCCAACCTTTCTGGGCTTCCAGCCCTCCCTTTGGCATCTTTTTCCACTAAATTTCCTCTTTTCCTCCCCAAGCCCCTACCTTGTATCTCATTGCTTTCCTGTACAATGATCTCATGCTGCTCATTCCCTCCCACTGCTCTATTCCTCTCCATTCCCATTCTCCTGCCTCGTCCCAAACCCTTTCTCTCCCTTCCCTTTACCTCACCCTTTCCCACCCAACTCCCATTTACTTCCCCTCTATATGACCAACTAATTGCTGCAGGGCAGAACACGGAGGCAAAGTGGGGAGATAAGAGGAGGAGGTAGGGCTGAGTGCATTTCACAGGGGTGGAGAGGATACTGGTTGGTAGAGGTCTTGGCGAGAGGATAATACAGGGGTAGGGCAGGGCTTGACTGGGAGGATAGGATATGGGAGTAGGCAGGGAATTGGACAACAGAAGGGTATCTAGGAAGGGATATAGGGGAGAAGAAGAAAATCACAGGGAAAGTGGATATGGGGTATGGAATGTATCAAGGTTTGCTAGGAAGGGGATATTAGAGGTCTGTGGTAGGACAGAGACCACATGTCCCTTCCACCTCACCATGTCACCCTATCTCTATCCTAATTATAACTACCTCCATCTTCAACACATAAAAGTCCTGGCTTGATATTGTAAGGGAGAGATTGGGACCCTGGATGGAAGATCTGAGACCCTGGAGTATGAGATTGTTTGAAGCGCTAGGGAACAGGTGAACCCCAGTGAGATGGAATGGAATGACAGAGAATGATGCTCTAGATGAGGAATAATGAAGGCTCAAAAGAGGTCAGGGTTGCTGAAGGAGGTCTCTTATGAAATGAATATGAGATCCTTAGGACTTGGTATCACTTCCCAAGGACTAGAGGTCCAATTCCCTAGACTTTCTAACAATTACATGAAAATCTTTTGCTGAAGTTAAATGATAATGTAGGGCCCTATAGCATGTAGAAGTCACAAGTCCCTGTAAGTTCCAAACAAGATACTATGTTACAGCTCCTGATGCATAGATATCTTGGAACAAGGACTTCCAAGCCAGCATTGCTTAGTGAGACCCATGTATTTTTACTTGGGCAAGCTGATTTGCCCATGATGGGTTTTGGTCATTTTTGTTCAGGGCTATAGGTAGGAGCCCAGATGGGCTGATTCGTCATTTTTGTTCAGGGTTATAGGTAGGAGCCCAGATGGGCTGATTCAAAGTGCCCAGCTCAAGCCCAGAATTATTCCACTTTAGCACACACTATTAGTATCTATAATGTATTTTCATGAAAAAGTTTTCCTGGGCTGGCCCATTTGGGCTCCCACTTTTAGCCCTGGACAAAAAGGACCATAACTCAGATATGGGCTAACCCTGCTGGCCCAAGTAAAACACAAATGGGCCCCAGGGACTAATGCTGACTGGGTTAGATCTTGAGGATTTGCCATAAGGTACTAAGGAGTTGATTGTGGGGTGGGCCCCGATCAGAATGAAAGTATGTGAGGGGAACAATCACTTTCCATAAATAGCCACACTAGTGTTCGCTCATTGGGCTACTTGGTTGGCTAGCCAACAGCTGGTTAAGTGTTACAAAGGTCCCTGTTCATCTTGGTAATGAACTAGAATGGACTAGGCTTGCAAATCTCTTTCATTTGAGGTACAACATGACAAGGAATGATGAGTAATGCATTTTTAGGGTTTTCTCAAAAAATGGTGGCAGCCATTTTGAATTTTTGGCTTTGAGACTCGCAGGAAATGATTTTCCAGCTTGGCAGGTGTCTCAGACAGTCTGGTCTCTAAAATCCCTTCATTTTGATGTATTACATAACCAGGAATGATAAATAACTTAGGTTTCATAAGTTTTCTAAAAAATTAATGGTAGCCATTTTGTTTTGAAGATTTCACATTGAAGGAGCCATTTTTGAGCTTGGCAAGTGTGATATTCGGATTCAGCACACCCAAATCACCCCAAAAAGTGATCTTGCCTGTTTGTACTCTAAAATGCCCCTTGGGGGGATTAGAATGATATTTGTGAAGATTTTGCCCAGTCTATCTGTCTGTCAAATCAGAGAGAGAGAGAGAGACTGCCTATCAGCCTCCCTTTCTGTATGGCTGGTTGCTCCTTTTCTAGCTGCCTGCTTGCCTGCTTGTTCACATGTTTGTCTGCCTGCCTGCTTGTCTGCCCGCTTGCCTGTCTGTCTGCCCACTTGCCTGTCTGTCTGCCCACTTGCCTGTCTGTCTGCCCGCCTACCTGTCTGTCTTCCATCATCTCTTACCTTTATCTCTCCCTCTACCACTGT